>JAADVY010000298.1:0-19984 GCA_023336035.1 Pythium plurisporium
CTCACTTCGCATGCACTCTCACAGATCGCTCGCTCGTGCACGAACTTAGAATCACTGAACCTCGCCGGAAGCTCTCGTGTGTGTGATATTGGTGTGATGGATGCCGCCACCAAGTGCGCTCGTCTTCGCGAACTGAATCTGAGCATGTGCCACCGCGTCTCAGATCGCTCGATCGCAGCGCTCGGGTTCCGCAAGCAAAAGACGCTTGTTCGCGTCGTCGTGGATCGCTGCATCAAGGTTTGCTTCACAAATGTGAATGGGGTCGTGTGAGCTAGTAGTGACGGGTTATTGTATGGCCATATGCGTAGATCTCCGGGCTCGCGATACGCTTCCTTATGAAATCGCAGCCGCTCCTCCACGAGCTGTCATTTGCTCACTGTCCTCGCATTCACGACCATGACTTCCTCGCATTGAGCAAGCAGCTGTCCTCGTCCACGTCACAACTGCGCGCGATTGACATGAGCGGGTGCGCACAGCTGAGTGACGAAGGCGTAGCGGCTCTGACATCTCGGAATGCTGAGACGCTTCGCTGCCTTAGCGCTCGTGCGCTGTTCACGCTGTCGTCGGTGGGCTTTGCATCCATCTCGCGGTGCAAGCAGCTCACAGATCTCAACCTCAACATGGATCGAACGCTGCAGAACACGGATCTCTCTTGCATCCTGGCCTCGTGCTCATCCTTGCGATCACTCAAGCTACAGGGATGCGTGCACATCGACGACTGCGGTGCCGAGGCCATCGCTTGCCACGGGACCCAGCTGGCGGTGCTATCGCTCGAGTTCTGCTACAACATCACCGACGATGGCTTCGCGCAGATCGTGAGTAGCTGCCACCACCTTCAGGACTTGAATGTCAAGGCATTGAACCAGCTCACATTCGACGCGTTCGACAGCCTCATCTCGCTCAAATCCTCTGTCGCGCCTCTGCGCCGCATTAACATCGGCGCCATTGCCGACTTCGAGACAACATTGCGGTACGCGTCCCTTATCAAGCGAAGATACCCTCGAGCGAGGATCGAGTGGACGTGACTGGAGGTCTGCAGCTGTACCATAGAAATGATTGGGCGGAACTGCTTCATGAACCTATTCTGTTGGCTAGTTATAACGAAAGTCTCCGATAAGACAGCTCGACCGCCCACCTTCTGATCTTGTCGCACTTTGACTTTGGTCAGGCTATATTTGTGGAGGCTCGCTCTGGATGTTGCTCAGGACCAAAAGCTCTCACTCAGCACCTCGTGCTTCTAGCCGTGTGGCCGGGTCGCTGTGCTTAGAGAGATCGATCACAAGCGACCATTCACGTTTCTGCAGGCGTCGTCTCCACCATGTCGCGCATCCCGAACGTCAGCACGCGTGTCGTGCCCAAGCAGGTGACGTTGCCGGAGACCGGGAGCTGCTTCGACACGACGGTCGTGGTGCCCAAGCGCCGCACCTCTTCCTCGGCGGAGGATGACTCGCAGCACATCAGCGCGTTCTCGGTGTCCAAGCCGTCCAAGCCCCACACGACGGACCAGTTTCTCCGGAAGAACACCGGCAACGGCGGCTCCGTCGACATCGAGCGAGCCAAGATCGAGAAGCAGGAGAGTCTTGGCTCCCCGCGCTCCAAGCAGCAGCGGCTTGCCTTCAAGGAGAGACCGAACCCGCCCGACACGTCGTTCCGACGATTCTATGAGCGTGGCGATCTGCCAATCCAGATCGACCACGGCGGCGTACGAAACATGGTGGCGTGGAAAGTTGACATCACGAAGGTGCGGATGTTTTTTATCCCTTGTTTCGTTGCTGTGTAGTGTGTGCTGTACTGACATTCTCCTCTGTAGCTCGATTTCCACCACTACCTCCCGATCTTTTTTGATGGTCTGCGTGAGGTAGAGGAGCCGTACGCTTTCCTGGCGGAGCAGGGCATCAAGGACATGCTCATCAATGCGAGTACCAAGGTCTTGCCGGTGATCCCACAACTCATCATCCCCATTAAGAACGCGCTCAATACTCGAAGCCCTCGCATCATCGTCAAGACGCTTCACATTTTACAATTGATGGTCACGTGCGAGTCGGCTGCCCAGCCAGGAAGCGGGCCTGGCCTCATTGGCCAAGCACTCGTGCCATACTACCGTCAGATCTTACCCGTGCTCAACATCTTCATTCGCAAGAACGGTGAGTCATATCCTAACGTCCCTTGCCTTTGTGGAATAATGGTTCTCACCTCCAGCTGTTCCAACAGACAACCTGGGCGACGCGATCGACTATGGCCAACGCAAGCAACTCAATCTGGGCGACCTCATCCAGCAAACACTCGAAATTATGGAGACACATGGTGGGGACGATGCATTCATCAACATCAAGTACCTCGTGCCGACGTACCAAAGCGTCTGCGTAGGATAGATGGCTCCCCTCGCAACACGAGAGGAAGAGATCTGCTCCTCTTTAAGGCAAAAATGACAACTTCGTACGATCTGTTGTCGCTATCTTTTTGAACGAGCCGCCGCAGACTTTGGCCGGATCGACGAGCGACGAGCAATTTGCTGTAGTCTTGTCGGTCCACTTGTGGATGCTGAACTTGGCCGAGGCAGTGGAACCCGTGGAGGAGGACTTGCGGCTGCGAACTGTCGCCCGTCAATCTCTTCTTCGACAATCTCTGGCCCTTCGTTGGGACCACGAACTGCTTGCTTGTGTTCGTCCTTGAGATGCGGCCCAAGCAGCCGACACAGTTCCTTATTTTGACGACGGAGAACATTGACATCGTTCATCAATGTCGCATTTTGAAAAGACAAAGCTGAGACGAGTTTGTGCTTCTCCTTGTGTGTTATCTCAGCTTGATGCCGCAAGTGCTGCTTATTCTTCAAAAGAAACTTATTCTGACGATGCAATTCTGCTCTGACTTCTTCCACACGGCCGTCCTTAGCTTGTAGTACATCCATTTGTCGCGTGATACGTTTGTGTATCCGCATAAGTTCGCCCACAATAGTGCATTTATCCTGCGCAGCACTCTGTTTCACGAGCTCCCCCAATTCATCTTGCAGCACGATGATCGAGTTGCGTACATGCTCCAAAAGCTCATGGGTTTCACGTACATCGGCTTCGTTCTGCTTTGATTTTGTACTGCTTTCTTTGCGTAATCGATCGCTGAGATTCGCCCGGACAACAACTTCTTGGTTGATGCTGTGCAATTCATTCAAGTGTTGCTGCATGTGCTCCAGCTCACGTTCCTTGGAAAGCAAATTGTTTTGGAGCATTTCAATCTGCGATCTGTGCACATTGTTTAGCCGCTGTAGGTTATCTCGAATGATCTTTTGTTCACGCGCATCCGTCAGGAGCTCGTGTTTATCGCGCTCCAGCTGCTTTGAGTGTTCTCTCTCATTCCGCAACTGATCTCTCAAGCCTTCGATCTCTGCAGCGTCGCGGCCTTGCTTCTCTCGAAGAACATAAAGTTCATGATCTTTCTGATTCAGAGCTGTTAGGAGCATCTTGACTTCTTGGTGCAAAGCGGCCATTTTACCCTGGATTTGGCTTAATTGCTCCGATGCTCGGGACTTCTCTTGATCCACATTCGATGATAGGATTGACAATTGCGTTAGCTGATCTTGGTCTTGTTGGACGAGCGCTTCTCGCAATCTGTTCCTCGCATCATTGAGTTCCGCATGGAGGCGATTTCGTTCGTGCTCCCTGCAGCTAGCAGCCGCAGACATCATTTTCTCATATTTTTGGCATAGCTCTGTCCGCTCTTCTTCCGCTCCGAGCTTCAGATCCTCGATGGCTTGTGTTGCTTCCAAGAGTTGTGCTCGAAGATGATGGCACTCATTCTGCAGCTTGTCAGTGCTTGCAAGGTACTGATCGTGTGTGAGTTGTGCATCACGCTGGAGTGAGGCGATACTCGACTCCCTCTTCGTGTCTGAAGCTCGAAGTTGACTTTCCCATTCCGTATGAAGCGCATGTTCACGACTTTCAGCACTAGTTCGGCATTTGTTGAGCTCGTCCTTTAAACGGTCCTCCACACCTCGCTTTTGTTCGAGAAGTTGCTTATTCAGCATCTCGTTCTCAAGTTTCAGCTGCTGTAGTTCGCTTTCGACGTCCATAAGCTTGAGCTTGCGCAGCTCGATGCTGTTCTTGTCATAGACGCCGATTTCGTCTGCTTGGCACACACACAGGAACGTTTGAGATGGCTCTGTGAACGTGTCATCATCATCAAATGCGCTTTTCACGTTGCTGTTTTCAAGAAGAGCTCGACGCTGATCCGATCCATCTGCCCCACCGCAGCGTTTGAGACTTGATACCAGAACCACTCCGTGCGTGTCACTTGATATGAGCGATTGGGTACAACGAGAGTACATTAATCCGACTATAGCACCTGCGTGCAGATCAATGTGCCTCATCGTCGTCATAACGAAGACATTCCTTGTTCTGTCTGGATTCAACCTTCCTTGACGCCAATAAAGCAATATCACAAGCCCTTTAGCGGTGCCCGCGATAAGAACCTTGCCGGGGCCGGGTGATAACACCGTCACGTCATGCTCAAGAGCAACTCCACAACTAGTACCGCTCATTAATGCATCACGATTCATATCCCCATTCACCCATGCTCGTACACACGTCGATGCCTTTTTTGCCCCAACTGTCGTGATTGACGGATTCGTTTGTAGCTCGCAATCTTCTTGCTCAGCTGCAAAGAGTATGTAATCATGGCTATCGTATTGAACCCTGCAGCTCGCAAGGCTGACACATCTCTTGGATTTGTTGAGCAGCTTCGTAGAGCTGTGCAAAGAAATCGCTTCTTCCACATCACCGGAGTCGTTTGCGAGCAATCTGCAATGCCGAATACTCGCTTCGGCCCCTCCCTCGGAGTAAAAAAAACTGCGATCAGTGAGAGACCATCCGATACACTCAATGCTTTCGTCGACTCCGTTAAATGTCGCCACTAATTCCGGTTCTCGCTGATATCGGCAAGAGCTTCGATAAACGAGTACCTTGCGAATACTCGATTGAGCAATGGCTAGGTGCGTCCCGCTTGAGCTATAAAGAGCATGAGAAACGTGTTTTGCCGGTACTTCAAATCCAACCTTGACGGAATCCTGGAGCAAGTAGTACACGACAACTTTAGACCCAAAGGCAACAACCAATTCGGCCCCATTCGGATGGATGTCCATGCAGATTGGTCCAGAGTGAGAGTCCAGCGTTTGGGAGAGGAAGCATTCATGTCCGTCCAGCTGATTCCACACAAACATGGAGGTATCCCCTGATGGGAGCGTGCCAAGGGAAGCGAAACACGTTCGACGCGATGCAACGCATAGCGAATCATTTTTCATCCGTGACACGAATGGAGTTGAAGAAAGCGCAGAGAGGGTGTGACGCTACGCAGTCGTAAGACGTAAACTCGGTTAGCACGTTCCATTTTCGAACCATTCAGAACCAACGACCAGTACCTCGTCTTCTCCAAGTAACAGACACTGGCTGCTCAAGTCGTACGATCCATAGAACGTCTCGGTAGTGCACACTAGCGTCGACCCGGTAGCATCGACACCCATCGCATAGATATGTTGGCTACGTGCAGTAAACACGTCAGCACCATTCAAACGAGATCCTACGACATGCACGTTACGTACGCGTTGGAAACTGTCATACGTCGCTGAAGATGCATCTCCTTTTCAGCCGCTCGCATCAACTTGGAGACGATTCGTAGAAACGCTATTGTGCCGTCGGAACCTCCAACCATAACGCCGGCTTCTCCATTGTTTTGTGTCATGATGCAGTATGCGCGGCTGCCACTCGCAAGAGCCTGGACAGTCTGCAACAGTTCGCCGTTGATAATGAGCTGGACACTTCCGTCATCCAGCAATGCTACAAGGCAATCATCCGGTAGCCATACGTGGTCCACATAGCTGGCGATCTTGTGGCGTGCACGCGTCTCGTCTCCTGACTTGAAACTTCCAAAGTTCTTGAGCGTGTACTCACTGAGCGTCCAGAGCTTGAGCTGGCTGCCGCCACTGGTCGAGATCTGGGCCATGTCAATCACATTAAAGCGAACGCGCGAGACCTTGTAGTGCACGTCGTTCACCGCGATCTGGCGCTCGCGGCTCCAGTCCCACACGACCAGCGTCCATGTGGCATTTGCACTTTGACAGCACACGAGTTTGCCGTCCGTGGACATCGCAACGCCGCTGAACCGGTCAGCGGCGTGAAAACTCAGCGTCTTGAGTCGCGAGCCTCGCTGGCGACGCGCCGTCGGCGACGACGACGACGAAGATGATGATGGCGATGACGAGAATCCCTTGAGCGAGTGGATCGACAAAGTCGCTCCGACGCTGGAGCTCACGGCGGCGCGGCAGATGGCGACGTGGAGCCGTTTACCGTCGAGCGCCATCGCCGTGATTTCACCCACAAGCGCATCGGATGGACCGCCATGGTCACGATGCTTGTGATGCGTCGTCGTAGCGCGCACTCGCGTGTGGTGCCACGTGGTCCCAGACGAAGCTGGCGACGGCACCGCCGACGGCGCGGGCTGCTGGCCGCTCAGCACCGTCAGTTCCTGGTGGGGCACGTTCTGCACGACGGCAAACTTGCCGACCGCGAGCAGCAGCTCGTGTTTGTCCAGCACGAGCACGGCGTCGCGGACGTGCGTGGCCACACCGCTGCCGCTTTGCGGCGTCACGACGTCGAGCGGCACGGGCGCGAGCGTGTCCACGCCGCCGGCCGACGCGTCGACGCTCGCGCGGCGGGGGGGCGTCGCCATCCGGGGGGGTTCCGTTGAAGTTAACCAAGGAAGTAGTTCCTATCGCTCTCCCATGAGTGATGGTCGTGAGGAGGAGGGGGGAGAGAAACACAAACGAGCAGCAACCCCATTGCGGCCATGGGCGACGACGCGCCGCCGATCTTCGCGCACTTGCACTCGTCGCCGCTGGTCGTGCGGCGCCACAGCGGCTCGGCCGAGTGGCGCAGTCTCAGCAGTAATGGCAATCGTGTCGTGGCCGGCGATGCGCTCGCGAGCAGCAGCAGCGGGCTCGAGCCCGTCGACATCATCGACGTCAAGGAAGAACGCAAGCTGCTCGTGCAGTGCCTGCGCGAGGCCAAGAAGCGCATCGTGTGGCACTCGGAGGTCGCGGATCTGCATACGTTTCGCAAGGTACTGTCGTTCGGATGCCGTGCGCTCCATTTCTCGGGGCATGGCGTACCTGGAAAAGTGATCTTTGAGAACAAGAAATGCGAGGCGCAGTTCATCTCGCAGCAAGAGCTCAAGGACCTGCTGCTCGCCGGCGGGATGGAGCTGCGCCAGTCGTCGTCGCCACCGAAAGAGCGTCTCGGTGACAGCACCACGCTGACGGTCTCACCCTCGCCCGTCAAGTCGCGACTACGCGCGATGCTGAGTCGACGCGTGCGCCGTACTAGTGCTGACAGCGCAGCCGACAGTGACGACGGCGACGAAGAGAGCGAGGAGATTGCGACGACCGAAGTGGAGCGCGGGTGGATCTCGTTGCATCCGCCTCCGCGCGTGCCGGTCAAGCTCGTGTTTCTCAGCGCGTGCCACAGCGAGAGCGTCGCCGACGCGTTCGTCACGGCCGGTGTGCCCCACGTCGTCGTCGTCTCCAAGGACGACAAGGTGCTCGACAAGAAGGCCATGGAATTTTCCAAGGCCTTTTATACGGCACTCTTTGCGGGCCACTCGGTCGCACGAGCGTTTGAAATTGGCCAGGTCCAAGCTGATATCTCCATTACCAGCAGCACGGGTAACTCGAAGTTCAAGCTTCTCGGTCACGGCGACCACACAGAAGCTCTTTTTCGAGACGCGACAGAAGGTTCGTTCACGGAGAACTCACTTCCCCCACCAGGAAACGACTGCGACGCCGTCGCCGAAGTGTTCGTCGGGCGATCGTTGGAAGTGCACCAAGTGTATAAGGCGCTCGTCGATGGTGCTCGTCTCGTGAGTATCACCGGCGAGCGTGGGGTTGGCAAGACTGAGATTGCACTTCAGTGTGCGCGGTACGCCACCGATCGCCGTGTGTTCAAACACATTTACTTCATACGACTCGAAGAAACCATGCTGGTATCGTCCCCCCACAACGTGCATAAGGGGGATTCAAGCCAGGGAGGCGAAGTGTCGGTCGTCTCGCGGGTTGCTCGTGCGTTCAATGCGAAGACCAGTGATGAACTTGACCTCGCCAACCTCGTGCGACAACAATGTGTTGATGGTTCCTATTTGCTTATTCTCGATGGGTGCAACCGCAAGACAAGACGCGATCCGCAATTCCGCGCAGTGATCGCTCAACTACTGCGACGCGTCAGTGAACTTGCGATTCTCGTTACGGGTGACGGTAAAATTGGTGCAATGGATGGTGTTGCTGAAAAGATCATTTCAGTCGAGAGTCTGCCGCCCGCGGATGCTGCCCTTCTCTTCACCCTTCGTGCTCCTCGAAGGCTCAAGGCACACGAGATGGGCGGAACGTCGGACTTGCTTGTCTTTGCCGAGCATCCAGTAATTCGAAGCTTGATGGGCCACCCTCGCTCTATATGTGCGGTTGCTCAATTCCTGGAAAAGAAAGACATGGAGCTGGACAAGCACGAGTTTCTCAACTATATCATTCCATCCGTGACAGCTGGTCTAGCTGTCGAGAATTGCGAAGACGCACACCAACCATGCTTCGCTCCCCACTATCATGTCGAGTCACACCTTTCTGCTCAACATCTTCATTCTCACGACGAGAGTCTCTTAGCGCATTCTCCACATCTTCATCATTCATCACTGCATCATCATCACGAGCGATGGATGTCAATGCCCATGATCCCAATGCGTATTCATTCAGACGGGTCGACGGCCACCACCCTCAGCACTGTTGATGACTCCGGCGCTGCTTTGAGCGCTCAACTGAATGCTCAGCTGCTGCTTGAGTCAGCGCACAGTGACCCGAGTCAACCAGTTGACGAACTATCGGCTGTTGCTGCTCCACCACGCCTCGCTTGGTCTCAGAGCGAGAGTGTGCAACCGCAACCGCTTTCACCTGCGCGCGTATCACAGTCTCATGCGGAGTTGAGTGTGTTACGAGTTGCAGACTTGTTGAAGCCACTCATATCAGATGAGGAAGGTAGAATGATTTGGTCCAGCTCGTTAGTCTCGAACATGGGGAGCGACGAAGCAACTTGGAGCCCCGCGACACTTCAGCGTCTCGAAAATACGAGAGTGATGCCAATGGACTGGCTGGCACCAGCAATCAGCCGCTACTTTGCGACGAAGCTGAAGGCAGATGCTGCAAGACGCCCTCTATCAGCGCGATCGTTCGACTTCCTCGCCAAAAGCACACTTGTGTGGGGAAACAATAATCAAGCACCATCTCAGCTGAACGGCAATTTGGACGTCGAGATGTTCGCCCACTTTTGGCGTTGGTTTGCCCCGCTCGTGGAGTGCGTAGCGTACTCGAAGCTTTGGAGCTACACTCAGCCACGCATTTTACATGGATTCTTGTCCAAAGGGGCATGTGTCACGATGTTGCAACACGCACCGCCTGGGACGTTCTTGTTGAGATTCAGCGAGACACGTCTGAGGTGTTTTGTGATTGTGTACGTCACGGAGCACCAAAATGTACAGTTCGTGCCTGTAACGTGCCAGGCTGATCAGAACGAGGACCAAGGAAAGGGCTGGTATGTCTCACTTGAAGAAGATGGGAGAGGTGTGTCATTCTCGACAATCCAAGACTTGATTTTAAGCGTGACCGTGCTCAAGTTTCTGTTTCCACAAATTCCAAAGGAAGTTGCGTTTGCCGCTGCCACCTAATCGTTGCCCACGGATTTCGCGCAGCGAAACCCAACAAAAGCTGAGCGATCGTAACTTTCGCTCAGTTGAAGGAAACGATTGTGCTTCGTTGTCTCGAGCGCCTGGGGGAAATACCAGTTCGGATCACCCAGTGTTGATGCGACTGGTCGATAATAACTTCCTCCGCGCAGCAAAACTCCACACGTATGTGCGTCGCAGAACTGATCCGTCATCTGCCAGACGTAGCCGACGAGATCTTGCACGCCTGTTTTCGACGCTTGAGACTCGGGGAACGACCCAATAGGGTGTGGGAGATGAGGCTTTTTGTCTCGGCTCACAGGTGGCAGACGGGATGTTCGGAAATCATCACCCCAGGGAAAGCGGTTGTAAGCTTTACCATTCGACGCTACAAACTGCCATTCCCAATCATGTGGGAGACGTTTGTTGTTGAACGCCGCGTACGCTCGCGCGTCTTCAATCGACACAAAGACGACTGGGCTCCGGTCCAAACCATTTGGAATCTCCCACAGCTCAACGTCGTTCCAAGAGCCAGTGGTTTGGCTGAAGCGGTTTGACCAGTGCTCCAAGAATCGATCCAAGATGCGCGGTCTGTACTTGGCCTTGACCAGGAATTCCCGGAACTGTTGGTTCGTGACTGGATGCGTGTCGATATAGAAATCGCGAATGTCCAGTCGCACCGAGTGGTTATTCCACGGTCTGTCTTCCCATGGAAACTGAACGCCCGTGCCGAACTGTGACCAGTTTGGGGTCCATGCTACGACTGGCTCAATTTGCACACCAGTCGCGTTGAACCACCATCCGTGCTCTCCATGTACATAGGTCATTCCGATAGTGTCCGTCGAGCCAACCGCCTGTATGCGTCTTCTACGTCGGAATCCGAACTCGTCGACGCCAAATGAAGCGGGCGCAGGCCAGGTCGTCATCGGCAACGAGGGCCTTGAGTTAACCATTTCCTGGCGCAGCAAATCGAGCTTATTTGAATACTCGTCAAGCGGCCTCCTCGTCATGTCGCGGCGCGTCTCCATGTACTTCCAAAAGTCGGGAATCGCTTCAGATGGATCAGACGCTGAAATCAGCATAGCTCCAAAGCCGCGAGCAGCAAGCTCGATCTCCACGGCCTTGTCGCCGTTAGCAAGTGCAGCTTCCTGTCCTGTGAATACATCGTACACTTTTACCTTGCTCGTGGTGGCGGTGGTCATCTCAATCGGAATCCGCACTTTGCGCCCCTCTAGTGCCGCATTGATGATCGTGTAAAACACCATGGTCTTGTGATTTGGATGGGGAAACGTGGATGCAAAGACCTGATCTTCCACCGAGCGGAATGCGTATGGACGCCATTCTGCAGACGTCGTGAATGCTGAGAACGCGCGAAGCACATGGAACACACGCTTGGTCGCTTCACTCTCGCGCGCGGTCATGCCATTCCAAATACCCCACACGTTCTCCCACACCACATAGCCGACGCCGTTAAATAAAGCGGCTTGCAGTTCAGCGAGCTTGTCGAGCGACCATCGAGCGCAGACCTGGACCATGTGCCGTGACTCGAGGAACTTGGGTCGCGCGACCGGCGGGAAGTTTGCATACCCATAGTAGTATCCCCAGCTGATGGGGTTATGGCTCAGATATGCAGAGGGCACGCCACCTTCGGGAGTCGCGACGATCGGTGCGCTGCAGTTGAAAAACGCCTTCGGGACCCCGTACATCGTGTCGCCGTTGAAGCCGTCCGCTTCGACTTGTGGGATCAGCGTTTGGATGGTTTGGATTTCGGCGACATACATTCGCACAGTATCCTCCAGTCCATCTTCGTCTCGCGTTGCCGTATCCCAAGGGTTGTACGGCAGTAGTACACGGATGTCGCGAGCGTGGAAGTCCCGAATGACAGCGCGCAGCCCGTCAAGGCCGCCCGGGAGCGACCGCAAAAAATCCCACTGGTTGCGGTTGTCAATGCCGCTGTTTGGGTATGCAGGCCACAGCAGCACGCTGTCGAGTTTGCCCACGCGCTGTTCCATCGCAGCCACATACTTGTCGACGGTGAACGCGTTCGCCTCTCGGTCAAAGATGGCACGGTCGTGGAGCATGACGAAGGCCTGCACAAAGTTGCGCTGCGTCCACTTTGCGCTGGGCATGTTGTACACGGTGCACGCGTCGTTCGCGTCGTAACGCGCGCTCTGCAGCTCCATTTGACGCCACACGGTCCACTGGCCGCGCCAGTCGCCCACGGTCTGTGTCGGTGCGGGGCCGTCGATCACTTCGTAGCCGTCGGGCTGCTGGTCCCAAGCCCACGCGATCGGTCCGCCGACCGCAAACAGCAGCAGCACGGCATAGAGTAGAGGGTCGAAGGCGAGTCGAACCACAAGGGCCATTGGTGCGATCGGGTGGAGATTCGCAAATGGCCAGCTCCTACAGTGGAGAGAAGATGGCACACCGCTCGCATGCGACGGGGATGCGGTATCCTCGCTGGACCAATCTGAGTCGCTCTGAGGTTCAACCTGAGTCTGTGCTTGACGAAACCAAACGACTTTTCCCGCGGAATGCCCGCTCCACACTCTGTTCCAGATGATTATGTGGCCCGGTCTCACAGCTTGCTGCTGCCTCCAGCCAATCAACGACTCTTCAGGATTCGCGGTTCGGTTCGGCTACGCGTACAAAAAGCAAGTTATCTTGCTTATTGCTACTTCAGCTGCGTCCCAGAAGTAGCGTTAGGCGCCCCAGTGTCGACGATTGATGTCTCTGCGGCTACGGTACTTGGTGGTCAAAGGCCACAGAGAAAGAGGCGCGCAGCCGATTGACGAGGGACGCGCCAACAGCCGACGCCACCACACGAGCGAAGCCCCAGCGCATCCGCAAGAGGTGCGTGGACGCAGCGGACAAGGAGGGGGGAAGAGGAGGAGGGAACCGTCGGAGGGGGGAGGAGCTACCGTCCTTTCTCCCGGTGCTTCAATCCGCCGGTCGGACAGACGGACGCGTTCCGATCGCCCCCCTTCTGTCTGTCCCTTGAGGATCCATGGTAGTGGTAGTGACATGGAGATGTTTATGGTGATCCTTAGACGCGCGAAAGCAGTCGACCAACGGTTGACAACTCAACGAACTCGGTTACGCGGTCGCGACACGTCACACGTGACGTTTCGCACGACTGAGGAGCCGCGGTCCACGTCCGCCATCCCATGGGCATGGCGATCGACGGCGAAGGCCGTGCGGCCACGACGGCTGCCGTTGCTACGCCCGTGGCGACGTCCCCACCGGCTGTACCGACGACACCACTCCCCAGCAGTGCTTCCCCCGCGACAGCGGAGGATGTGGTCGGGACGCATGGCGAGAGCGAGGAGAAGGCGCGACGCGAACGCTCCAACTCAGAGGAAACAGCACTGATCCTCACGAGTATGATGAGCATGAGCAAGTTCGCGGCACCGGGTGCGAACAAAGCCCACGACTCGGACGAGGACGGTCACAGTGACATGGGCGAAGACATGTCGGGCGATGAGGACGAGGAGTACCACGGCAACGGCAAGGGCAAGCGCCGTGTGCAGCACGTCCACTTTGGTGGCCCCACCGGTAGCAAGCTCGACTTTACGGACGACGCCGGCTTCAATCATCGCTTCCGCAACGAGAGCAACCGCGTGAAGAGTCTCGTAACCAAGCACATCTCTATTGACGAGCTGCGCGAGCACTTTGACCGGCCGATCATTGACGTCGCCAAGGACTTTGGCATTTGCATCACGCTCATGAAGAAAATCTGTCGCCGCAACGGCATCAAGCGCTGGCCGCACCGCCAGATCCGCTCGCTGTCCAAGAGTATCGCCTCCATGGAGGCTGCGATGCTCAGCTCACAGGGACCGGAGCGCGAAAAGTACCGTGACCAGATTCTCAGCCTCAAGCTCAAGCGTGACTCGGTGATCGCCGATCCGAACAAGGAGAACTCGATGACGCGCCCCAAGACTCCAACCAAGGACACGTCGTCGCGACCTCACAGCCACGTCCACTCGGCACCAAAGCTCTCACCGCGTTCAGGCTCACCAACAACCACGCCGTCCAGCCAGGCTGCGAAGGAAAACTCCAAGGGTGGTCGCTGGACGAGCGAGGAACATGCAGCTTTCCTTCACGGTATCCGCCTCTACGGTAAGGACTGGCGAAGAGTCGCCCAAGTCGTGCGCACACGTAGCGCTGTGCAGACGCGGACCCACGCGCAGAAGTATTTATTGAAGTTTGCGGGACGCTTCCCTTTCGATGCCGACGGTCTCGAGATCAAGCAAGACCCGGAGTCGCATGTCACCCCACAGGGTCAGAGCGAGAACCAGAACGGCTCAATGGATCGTGGGGGCGATGAGATGATTGGCGTGGATACCAGAAAGAACGAGAAAGAGACCGACGGCGGCGACACAGCGTCACTCAGCAGCGGCTCGCTCGAGGATGACACGTCGTCGCTTCCACGTGGCCACTCTCCACCGATGACCGCTCTTTTGCCTTCATCAGCGTCGCTGAGTGTTGACACTGCCACGGCGAAAACGTCGGCACTCGAGACGATGGCCATAATCTTGAACAGCCCACAGTTTGGCGGCTCGTTCAAGCAGCGAGCTCCTCCAGCGATCCAGACGCACCTGCCGACGTCGTCGGGCGATGCCAATGTCGATCATGACGTCGCGATGGCGAGTCCACGCGGCACGGCGACGGGTGAGATGCCTACCAATCTGCCGGTACTGCCGTCGTTTGTGATCCAGCCTGCTGCGTGGCCGCCAACGCAGCCGACGACCAAGACTGACTCGGTGGCACCCTCCGATGCCCCTTGAATTGCGGTGAAGCACGCGACAGGCATGCAGACGAACGACAGTGTTCGGGCTGGTCTAGGCCTTTGGTCGGTCGCCACTGGTTGAAACCAGAACAAATACGACGAACAGCACAAGCGGTACAAGACGAGAAGTCTCGCGTCCGCGAGGGGGCGCTGTAACGCGTGGAAGACGCAACTTTGCGCTCGGCGGACACTTCTAGGTTAGGTAGTTAGTTAGGCACGATTTAGGTAGCGATTTTGTAGACCACTAGGCACCGAATAGACCCCCATAACGACGACGAGGCACCGTAGTGGAAGGCGTGAACTAGGGCAGGTGCCGAGCGGCATGTTATACGCAGCAGAGGAGGAAGCACTGAGATAAACAGGATTTTAGGAGCCAATTCAGTGTGTGGGAGACGGGGATGGGACGACCACCAGAACCCATAAAACCATGATCAAACCTGAGGTGGGTGCGTGTCTTTGTCAGCCGGTCCATGGTACGCGTTCCTCTCGCACGTCGCAGGAAGGGGGCTGAACAGGCCGTGAGTCAGCCGCAACGGCCAGCAGCCGGACCGCCAGGAAAGCGGATGAGTATGCCGACAACACTTGAGGGGTATACAAAGTGTTATATTTTTCTTCTCTCCATCTCTCTCTCTCGGAATCGCACACAGGGAGAACGGTGGAAAATCGGAGAACGTGGGGGACGGCAACGTTATCCATTACCCCACGGCGAGTGACGTCCCCGATCCCCTCTCCACGCCCCACTGCGATCGACGCGAGAGCGCGTCCACAAACGCAGCCGAAACGCGCAGGCGCACGGCCGCACGGACCCACGAGCGCAAGACCGAATTTATTCTTGCTTGGCCTCGACCTCCTTGACGAGCGCCGCGAGCTCCTCCGGGTTATACAACATGAAGTACTTGCCAAAGGCCGGCACGTGGTGCACCTTGCCCTTCTGGAGGTTGAACCACATCACATACGACGAGTCGTTGTGCGAGATGCCGACCGGACGCGAGTCCTCAAACGACGGCACGAGGATCGGGTCGTCCTTGGAGTTGCCCATGGTCTCGTCCGTCTCGATCGGGTCGCGGTTGAACGCGATCACGCCCTCGTCCTCGAGGTCGAGCTCGTACTTCTGGCGACCGACGGCGTGGTCCTTGATGTCGGGCAGCTGGGCGTTGGACGAGAGCGCGCGCGCCTGGAGCGAGACGGCGGCCGAGCGGCGCAGCGGCGCGAGCGAGCGGGCGAGGAACGACATGCTGAGCGATCGATGTGGGACCCAAACGGGGAATGGAGAACCACACAGAACGCACGGTGTGTGGGGATCCCCCCGTGGCCCCCTTAATAGAGGACGCTCGACCTTTTTTGTGAATCGTTTCTCTGGCACAGTCGTTTGGAAACGGTAGAAACGGCGTCGTAAGAAACGGATCTATTCGAAGAGCTACAGTAGATCCCATGAGATCACACCACCAGAAGCGTCGTGGCCTGACGCGGTGTGACCACGCGTGCGCTCGGCACGGCAACGTCGCCCGCGCGCAGCGCGAACTGCGGCGCGCGCAGGCGACCCACACGCAGCGGAAGCATCCGCCTCGTGGTGCAAACGCGGGACGTGCCCGCGAACCGAATTGCCTCGCGCTGCTTGCCCAGCAGCACCCAGTCGGCGTCGCTCGACGGGTCGAGGCACAGCAGCATGGGTGCGTTCGTGTCCACCTCTACGTCGCGATCCACGCATGTGACCGTGACCAGAAAGACCACATCCTCGCCCACGCTGAAGCTTCCCGTGGGGGTAGCAATCTTGGGGCGTACGTCGATCTGGAACGCTGCCCCGTAAACCGACGCCAGTGGAATCTCCACCAGACTCGTGGTGCGCCACTTCATCGTGGTGGCGGTGTGTTCGTCGAATTCGACACCGACGCGTAGCACGACGTGACTGGGGAGTGGTGGTTTAGTGTAGGTCGGATCGTCTTTGCCCCCAGTGTGGAGCTGAAGACCGAACACCATGCGCAGTGTCTCATTCCGACCTAGACGATGGTCCCGCACATGCGCGTTCATGTCCTGAAGAACGCGAGTCGTTGAGGATGCTGTCCCCTCTGCGACCTTTGCGACATCGCCCATGTCCAGCGGAGTACTGAGTACGGGGTTACAATCGAGCTCGTAGTCGCGGATCCTCAGACCGCACTCGGGGTTGCAAGTCAGCGAGATGGCAACAAACACCCGATCCGCGTCCACCCGCTTCAATCGCAGAGTCTCCGTCAGTGGGTTAGCGATTTGAAACAAGCGCTCAGTGCGACGCAGTTCCGTGTGGCGCTTCATGGCTGTCGTGCCGGCATCGTATCGTAGTGATGCAGCTAATGGCACGACCAGTGGTGGTGGTGCGCTCTCGGTCTCGTCGTAGGGTAACTGTCCCTCCACATTTCCACTGACGCCATCACCAACGATCAGCCACACCGTACACGCCAAGCTCGTCTTGGAAGGCAAGTCGGAAATACTCATTGTATACTTCTTAACAAGCTGACGTTCTTCGTCTTCGGATGGGCTATAGCCAATGTTGCCCTCGTCGAGATGCAGCAGAGCGTGGCTAATGGAGATCGTGTTGCAGTTGTCGGGCAGTGCGATCTCCAATACGCCCTGGTGTACCACATCATCTTCGCTGTTGATCGTGATGCGGACTTCTTCGATACTTGCTGGTGTCAGGAGTGGTGGGCCCTCAATCGCCAGGCATAATGTGCTCTTGCGTGGAGGAATCTCAAACTGGATATCTTCCAACTCCTGACGACTGAATAGCGGGAAGGAGTTACCAGCCACGGTACACTCCAACCCTGTGCACTGGTATCGGCCAACATCCACATCTCCATACAAGAAAACGAGGTTCACGCTTGCACGTTCGTACAGATATACGTTGTGCTCTTGGAGCTCGACCAATGCGTCGTCGTCGCGAAGTGACGGTGGTTGGCCGTCATCGGTGAGGCTGACTTCTTGCATGTGAGTAGTCACCTCTGAGACGGCACTGATTCCGTCGTCGTCACAGATCGAGAAACCAATTCGGACGCTCTCGATATGAATTCCGGCAGGAAACTGATTGGTGAGCGACAGTGTGACTCGCACGTCGCCATAGTCGAGATCACTCTCTGGGGACTGCATCGTCTCGATCACCATCGTAGGCTTGATCAGTTCACCCATTTTCACTCGCTGAGTTGAACTTGCACTTTCAGCTACAGCGCCCTCACCGTTGTGCTCCACAGAGTCGAGATTTTGAACGAGATTCGTCAACAGCTGCTCGAGATATTCACGGCTCACTTCTGCTCTTGAGGCTTGGGCAATTTCCAGCATACTGAAGCAAGCTGCCACTGCCTGAGCTGACCGACCAAGTGCCAGCTCGCTGTCGCATATGCGGCGAACGCTTTCACTGACGAGAATCCACCAGTTGTCTTCTTCGCACTGCCTTGCATGGGAACGAAATAGACGCGACGCGCTCTCGAACTCGTGATGCCGATAGTGATAGCGTGCGCACTCGTTGCCAAGAAATACGGCAAATCGATGACGGCCGGCGCGAGAGAAGTGTAGAGATGCCAAATGAGAAAGCTCCCACACGCAACGCTGGAACTCGTCGGGAGTCGAGGATTCAAACATAGAGTGGAGGAAGCTGTACCACGACCGTGAGCCAGATGAGAAAGACATCACTTGATCCGAATCTCCCGTGGTTCCGCTTCTGTTCGATCCCTTCAGCCACCACCCGTTCGACCGTGCTGACTTCTTGAGCACACGGCGCGCCAGGTACAAGATGTCACCTAACAGACCAGCCATAATCTCGGGGGTCAAAGCAAACGACACTCCCTCAGGAATACTTGCAGACGAGATCTGGTAATCATGACCACTCCACGACAACTCGCAGGCGTAGGCAATCTCCAAGCAGGCCCCAACTGCCCAAAGGTGTGGTTGAAACCACATAAGTTCCCCGCTAGATCTCTCTTGCTCATTGATGAGTAACTCGTGGAACGATGGAATGAACGCTATGGCTCGCTGCATGAGCTGTCGAAAGTCCCCCTTGAGGTAGAGCGTCCGAATTTGGCGCGAGAAGAAGTATAGTCGCATGAGCAACGTCGGGGCGCGAGTTGCGGCGATCTGCTGGTGCATTCCTGTCATGTCGATCGCGAGCTGGCAAGCACCAGGCAGCACCACATTTCTATCAGGCCGAGTTCAAAGTAAGTTTGAAACAAGGGGAACGCACCGGCGATGTGGTGAAGATGGGATCAGTCGATGTTACAGCAGCTTGGGATCCTGAGGCAGACGTTGAAGACGTAAAGCGCTTGTCGTTTTCGACCAGAAACTGGAATATTGCATCCAACTCGTCAAGCTGGAAGCCAATTGAGTGGTGAGAGGGGGGGGGGTCGATTGAATGCTGTCTAGCCCAGAATATAACTCACATGACGAATGGCATCGTCCAGTAGACATGTTTGCTGATACATGAGTGCGAGACGTTCCTTTGCAACGAAGAACGCTCCAAAGTCCCAGCTGGGCAGCGAGCGCTAACGAGATATAAGCAAAATTAGATCTCCGTGATGGTTCAATACTGAGATCTCACGGTACTCACCCTGGCGTCGAGCACGCGCACTTCCTCTTCGTATTGCAAGCACTTGTACTCGAATGCCTCCATTATACACTTGCGCATCTTGAGTAGTAATTCTGTCCACTGCGACTCGTTCGTCGCTTGTGTACCAACGACACTCGCTCCCTCGAGAGTGTCGATTTTGCAGATTCGATCGACTGACACGCCGTTTGCACCACCGCCACCGCCGATCGTGCCAGCTATGCTACTTCCAAAATTGCTTAAGCCTGACATGGACACACCACTAGATCGTCCCGAGTCGCTCGCGAGACCTCCACCGCTTCCGGAAATCCCGCTATTCGGACCGCTGCCTGCGGAACTGCCCGAGTTCCCACTCAGACTTGCGTTCTTCTTATTCGCAAAGTCAGTCTTGATCCGCTCGAAGATCTTCTTGTAGATGCCACTGACACCGCTACTAGCGCTTGCACCGCCGCCGCCTACACTCCCACGCTTCGCGCGCGTGCCCAGTGGCACGTACAGCAGCATCCAGTCCACGCGCGCTGCATTCATGCGGTCGATCCACTGCGCGATCTGGGCTTTGACGGTCGACTTGTAGCGGTCCATGTCCTCGCACTTGATCACATACACGCACACAAGCGGCATAGCCACCACGGTACTGCCGCTGACGCTCGGGTCGGGCACGAAATGCAGCGGCAAGCGGTCGATGGTTTGCGTGACGCCGACGAGGTTTCTCCATTCGATCGCGCGCAGCGGCAGCCGCGCCGCCAGCGACGGCGCCAAGAACTGCCACACGCCGCCCTCATCAACATAGCCAACCTGGAGCCCAGGCGAGAGCAACTCCTGTGTGAAATGCGGCGCGATCGTCGCATAGAGCGATGTCATTGCTCGACGTGTGGGGGGGGGGGGGGGGC
>JAADVY010000299.1:0-19951 GCA_023336035.1 Pythium plurisporium
ACACTCGGCGAACTAGCTTCGCACCTGTACAAATTTGGCTTGCAAGGAATGCAACGCCTTGACCGCAACATATTCAGTCAGTTCACTAGAAGATGATCGCGATCCATTGAGATAGATTGAGAGATACGTACCCACCGGCAGCTTCAAAGCCAGGGTTGCAGTTGTCTACCTGGATGACGACTGATAGATTGCGTTCAAGGTCGTCCGCGAGGGTACAGTTGATCAACAGCTCGAACGGTCGCTCTCGCGGGTCAGCAAGTACTTGTGCGTCGTCAAACGTCACGTATCCATGTGAAATAAACACGGCATCTGCGGGGCGAAAGTCGAAACGGGCTATCTCGGTTGATAGTTTCCGAGCGAGACAGTGTGTTTGGTTGTCCTGGTCGGCGATCGCACCGTAGTAGTCACGCACCACGATTGTTGGCGCGAGCGAGCCCACGAATGGGCTGGACTGATTCGGGTTCGTGATCGCGCGAGCTTTCTCTGGATCCATGTCAGATGAGAAGTTAAATGCCTCCAAGCGTCGCTGTGGTGGCGTTCCTGAAGGTGCTACAAGAGTAGACGGGAGCACGGTTCCCAGTTGGCTACCATCGCCTGCGGAGGCATTGGTTCCAGACGGCGGAGCCTGTGGCGGAGCTAGCGGATCGATCCAATCAATTTTCTTGGTAGCCAAGGAAACGCCGCTAGTAACCGACGTCGGCCACCAACCCGCCGTAATCTCAACGGGACTTGACGCAATACGGAATGCACCGGATACCGACGTCGCCGATCGACATGACTCACACGCGAGCACGTACGAAGGGTGGTACACCCAATATATATCGCGTCCGGCCCGCGCGAGATTGTCGCCTGCGTCCAAGTGCCGCAGCTGAATCGCACTCTCACCGGTTCTTGTTTGCGTGTCGACGTAGAGTGCTCCACCGAAATCTGACGCCGAGTTGTTCGTGAATCCTACCGCGGTGAGGATGATGTTGCCATGTTCTGTGACGGAGAGCGCACCACCCGTGTACGCGGTATTCGCATCGAATGCTCCGTTCGAGATACGCGCCCAGGCGTGACCAACGAGCGTGACGGCCCCACCAAAGCTCAGCGCGTGGTTCTGCTTGAAGGATGTCTCATAAACGGTCAGATTGGTTGAGCCCAACAAATAGATCGCGCCACCCGTTGCCGCAGAGTTGCCCTCAACCGTCGAGTTGACAATCGTCGCGACTGCTCGAACTGCCATGTAAAGTGCACCACCCCAGAGTATCGCGTGGTTCTCAACGACGCTGCTATTGGTCAGCGTGAGCGTCGCGTCGCGGCTCAGCTCGATCGCTCCACCTCTGTTGGCGGTGTTTTTCCTAAACACCGAGTCACGGACAACAACCTGCGCGTCGACCGCATACAAAGCTCCTCCCTCCGTGTCCGTATCGCCGTTTTCTTCCACGACACAAGCAATCAGCGTGAGTTTGTTCTTGCGGCTGATGGCGATGGCGGAGCCAGATCCTCGATTGCCATTACGCGCAAACGTCGAGTTAGTGATCATAGCCTGAGCTCCTCCACCGGGGGCAAGAAACAGCGCGCCACCACTGTCCTGCACGAGGTTGCCGGCAAACGTGGTCCCGTCGACAGTCAGTCTCGTCGGTCCTTTTGAGTAGACCGCACCGCCGTCATAAAACGCGAAACAATCTCGGATTGTGCAGTTGGTCAAGCCGAGAATGCCGCTGTCGATGTATATGCTGCCGCCAAAGTCAAGTCCGTACGCATCGTGTACTGTCGTATTCACCATCTCCAGAGTTGCAGAGGCAACATAGAATGCTCCGCCCAACCGGCTCACGCTGTACTCTATGTTGCTATCGACAACAGTCAGCTTCGAGTCCTTGTCACTTAGATATACAACTCCCCCTTCCCGGGCCAATGGCCTAGCGTCCAAATCGCTGGTGATTGTCGAACGCTCGATGTGGGCACTTGTTGACTTCAGCAAATACAGCGTGGTGCCTTTGGCCTTGTCGGATCCGACTGCGTTATTTGAAAAAATACAATTTGTAGCATTGAGCGTTCCGCTCACGATCGCCGCAATTGCGCCACCTCCACCATCGTCGGCTTCGATGCGATTGGTCTCCAGTGTTGTGTTCGTCAATGACACATTCGCGTACGAGATCGCTATCGCACCACCGGACTGAACCGCGCGATTGTCCGTCAGCGCACAGTCGATCATCCGGCCAAATGCTCGTCCGGAGGCGTCACCTTCGAACATAACGGAACCGCCAGCGAGAGTGGCGCTATTGCGACGGAACGTGGTGCCCACGATCACAACGTCACTCTTGGCGTTAGCGTACAGCGCCGCACCTTCGATTGCTTTGTTGTCCACGAACTCGCAGTCCCTGAGCTCAAGTGTCGCTGCGTCCACAAACACGGCGCCTCGCTCAGCGTCACTGCCACTGATGTCGAGTCCCGCGGCGACAACTATGCTTTGCTCGGTCAGATACATTGCTGTGCCGGTGCCCTTGCTGCTGGATAGATCAAGGATATAGTTTGCGTTCAGCAACAAGCGTTCGGTACTCACTGGGACCAGCTTGGCTGTACCCTTGAAGACGAAACTTCCTCCCTTCGGCGCGATATTGGCCAGGAACGACACGCCTCCATGATGCACCTCCGAGTCATCAACGCTTGCGCCTCCACCCGAGATGGTAGCGTTGTTACCACTGACAACGGCGTCAACAAACTCGCAAATTGAACCATTCTGCACACTGATTCCTCCTCCGTCTTCGCTCGCTTGGTTCTGAGTGATCAAGCTGTCACGAAGCATCACATTGGCTCTCGCAATCGCGATACCCCCACCAAACTGTTTGGATCGTCCTTGCGAGATATGGACGGATGCGACCACACTTGTGCCCTCCACATATACGTTACCACCGAGCTCTTGGGCGGTGTTGTTTGAAATCAAACCGACGGCAGCGATGTTGGTGGATGCAGGGGCGAAAGTACTGTTGATGACTGCCAAGCCTCCCCCGTGCATTACAGCTTCACTGTTCGAGACGACCACGTTGTCGTGGCCCACAGTTGTGTTCAGCAGTGCCATGCCACCTCCAACAGTGCCGCTTTTGTGTTTCGTCAAGCGCACGTCCTTCAGAGCTACTGTCGACGCGTTAGCACTCCATGCACCTCCCTCAAGCGACGAATTACACGACGTAATCGTCAAGTTCGTGGCAGTCACATCCGCATTCTCGATGAATACGCCGCCGCCACGTTTAGCAGTTGAGTTCTGGATCAGGACATGGAATAATCGGAGCGTTTCCGTCCCATAGACAGCACCGCCCATTTCGCTAGCGGTGGAGTCCCGGATAACCATCGTTCCGCTGAGCTCTGAGCGGCCTCGTATATGAACGGAGCCACCCAGCACCGACGAGCATCGCTGGATCGCTGAGCTGACAACCTTGAGCGTCGATGATGCCAAGGCCAGTCCGCCACCCAACAAACTGGCTGTGCAGTCGAACAATTGAGCACGATCGATGGTTGCTGATGATCCAGCAAAGTACCCTCCACCACCCTCTCTTGCTGAGCAAGCCTTGATGGTCACGTTGGCAAGATTGACTGATCCTTCCGCGTAGATCCCCCCGCCACGTTCACTAGCATTGTTTCGTGCCAACGAGATATTTCCGCTGGCATTGCCGTCCCGAATATACAGTCCACTGCCGTTGACGACAGCCTGGTTGTTGGCTACCACGATGAAATCGCCTGCCGTGATGGACGAGCTTATCGCGTGGACCCCGCCTCCATTCAAAGATGCCCGATTCAATGTCAAACCTGCCCGCTTGAGCTCGAGAACGGTGTCCACCACCCCGAGCCCTCCTCCCGTCTCGCTGGCAGAGTTGTTGGTGATGTTGATGCCAGACAATGTCAAGTGGCAACTCGTAACAGCGATACCAGCACCATGAACTAGCCATCAGAGAACAATGTTAGCCCATCATTCCACGATGGAGTCTCCAAGGATTGCACACTTACCAGCACGATTTTCCGCGATACGCGCCCATCCTGTCGACGCGACAAATGCGGCAGTCACGCGAGCTCCTTCGATAAACAATCCACCACCACGTACTGCCGCAATGTTATCAGTGACGTCCGTATTACTCCCACGGAAGGTTGTGCTTCCGAAAAGTGCGCCACCGCCACCATCGACCAATGCCTCGTTTTGGGCCACGGCGCAAGTGTCCATTATTACGTCACTTGTATCCCAAGCCGCCCACCCACCGCCACGCGTTGCCACATTCTGGAAGATGCTAATGTTCTTGATCGTGGCTGACCCGCTTACAATCAAGATAGCACCACCATCGCCTGACGCAGTATTGTTCGAGACAAAAGCGTCACTAGCACCGGCCACCCTGGATGACCCGAGCAACGTCAATGCTCCCCCATTGTCCGAGGCGCAGAAGGTTATATTCGACTGCACGAGCTCCAGCTGCGAGTCCACGAGTGCGATCCCGCCTCCGCGAATCGCTCGGCCAGAATCGATGGCCACCCCTCTGATAGATAGAACAGACCTGGTGGCCGCTATTGCACCTCCATCACGAGTCGCCCTGCTCGCGGTAATGAATGAGTCATTCAGTGTAAGATTCGCATCCATCATCTTGATCGAGCCTCCGTCCGATGTCGTCAAACCGTTTGTGATTTTTAGGCCATCGATAACCACACTGGAAGCCGTCACCACCATTCCGCGTCCGGCACGTTCGCAATCAAGCGTCGTCCAGGCATATCCTTTCAGCGTCGCGATCGTCACATTTCGAAGCGAAGAAATCTCGAGATCGCGGTTACTCGCTCCTTTATACACACCAGGGTAAACGAAGACCGTGTCGCCATCACGGGCAAAGCTCAGACCTTTGCTGAGCGATTTGACGGCTTTCGACGCTGAACCGCGCTCACTGGCATTCATCATTGCACCTGTTCCATAGACGTCATCGCCAAACTCGTCCGAGACCACAATCACGCGGCGCGGATCGCGTGCGCAGATACTGTGTGTGCAGCGCATCGGGTTGCTGCAGCACACTATGTGGTTGTTACAACCCTCGCCCGTGAAACCCACGCTACACTTGCACGTCCCATCGTTTTGACGAACGCCACGGCCCGAGCAAATCGCCCCGTTTGTCGATTGCGGAGGAGCGATCCGCGTGGGCACATCTCCAACTGGGTATCGATCAGTCTCGTAGTACAGTCCGAATCCCTGACGTTCGACGGAAGCATCAGCGGTGAGCTGCACTCGTACAGCACTAGGGGACTGAACGATGAAAAACCCTCCACGGGTGCATCCGCCCTGCCACAGCAGCGTTTTGTCTTGAGCTGTTTCGATTCGCACGAAATCGTGATCACACTCGAGGTCAAAGCGCGTGAACTGACCCACAAACAAGTACGATATCAAGTTAGACGACGGCCCATCTACTTGTTGGGCCACGCAAAACTTACCTGGAGAGTGAGCGTGATGAAGGCATTGGAGGGTTGGATCAACCACGACCGAGTTGTTCCAGCTCTGTAGTGCGTCTCCCTCACGAACCCGCGTCGGCCAGTACATGAACCTTCCGTGCTTGCAGAAGTCAAGGTTGTCACCACCGCAGGAGACGATTGCACACGTGCCCAGGCCCCGCCAATCTCCGCCACCAGCTTATACTCATACCGGACATTACTTGACACTGTCGTGTCCACAAAGCTAGTAATGGCACCGGTGTAAACCTCGATGTTGTCGCGAGTGAGTTGATATCGTGTGGCATCAGGGTGTGGGTACCAGACAAGTCCGACACTTGTGCTGGAGACTGTCCGTAGGCATTACCGTTATTAGAAAGAAAGTACTCACCTAAAGCAAACGAAAGTATGGACGTACCACACGAAATCGCTGGGTCTGGAGGTGCATTCGCCATCGTTGCGGTGGTGACAAACTGCAATGCACTGGGAGTGCTGGTGGTGAGTTGGTTCGTTGCTGTCTGTTTAAGTAAAGAGGTTAGCGCTCATTGCTCCGGTCCTTAGTGCAGTGTGTGACCGTACCACCGAGAGCGAATATTGTGTCGCTGCTGTGAGTCCAGAGATCGTCGCACTTGTTGTAGGCGACTGGAGCACGGTCTTGGCCAACACCCGGTTGGTCTCATCGTTGACCGTTATGGTGTAGCTTGTGATAGCTGAGCCTCCCGTGTCGAGAGGACTAGTCCAATTACAAATGATTGTGTCTTCCTTCACAGCGACGATGAATATCTTTCCAGGAACGCTGGGCTTCGAGAGCGGCAGCGTCGTCGCTGTAATCGTACTTGAATATTGCGATCGACCAAGCGCAGTATTTGCTTCAGCGACAAACCAATAACTGGTAGACGGGCTCAGCGAGCCCACACGACATCGAGTCCCTGAATCGCGGCATTGCTCGGTAAACGGACCGGTAGCCGCTGTGGCCATATAAACCACGTAGTCCAGCAGCGGGAGTCCTCCTGTGTCAGCTGGTGCTGTCCACGTGAGCTCCACGGATCCTCCGCTGGTTGAGTTAACGACAAGATCACGCGGCGCACTGGGCAAAGTGGCTTCTGTGGTAGCAGCTGGAGTGGCACCAGACACATTGCCTGACGCGAACGTGTTCAGCGGTTGGATTTGAACACTGTACAATGACAAAGGATCCAGGCCGCCGATGACCACACCCGTTGGTGAAACGGCAGCGAGTCGCCGTCCGGTTCGCGAGCCGCCGTCCGTACCACTTGAGGCCGGAGAAGAGTTCCTACTGGCCACGAGATCGCTGTACGTGAGCGTCAAAGTGTTGTCGTTGTCAACAATAACGCGATACTTCATGTCCTCTCGAGCTGTACCTCCCATATCAAGAGGTTCGTTGAAAACGATGACCGCTGCACCCCCCGTTGATCCGACCATCGTCACCTGGATCGGTCCATTGGGAGGCGTGCCCTTCGTTGTCGAGAATGTCGCTGTTGTTCCTTCAGAACTGATACCCTTCTCATTCTGCGCTCGCACGGAAATGGAATACTTGGTTTCGGCGGAGAGCCCGTAGAAAGCGTAGGTTCGAGCCTTCCAGAAGCGCACAACTTGCATTCCCGTCGATACCGAGGTGTTTGCGGCCTGCAGAGTGACGGTGAAGTCGGTTACTGCAGCGCCTCCATTGTCGGGGGGATCTTCCCAAGACACATTCAGCATGCCACCCGAAGCTGCCGCGAGGGAGGGCTCGTCACATGGCCCAGGTGGCGAAATGCCTGAGGTCGTAAAAGACACGGGAGAGGAATTCTTAGACTCGAATGCACCGTTGTTCACGGACATTTGGAAGGCATACTTGGTCGTCGGCTTGAGCCGAGCCACGACTGTCGATAAGCGTTTGGTTTCCTGGGCTGGTCGTTGTATTGTTGAGACCAGTTGCCAATCATCTTTCGCCTGTCCAGTCGACATGTACAATAGATACCGATTGATTGGCGCGCCGCCTGTGTCGAAGGGGTCCACTAGCGAGAGCTTCATACCGCCGCCCGTGACAGATAGGAGCGCAATCTGAGGAGGTTCGGGTCGAGACACATTTTGCGTCTGGAACACGGCGGGAAGACTCGAGCTCTTGTTCTTCGAGAAATCACACAATGAGATGGAGTTCATGGCAATCGCCGTCACGTTGATTTCCGTGTGCGGTTTCAAATTCGTCACCCGCATGACCAGCGTCTTCTTCAGGTGGGTAACTCTAATCCACTCCTTCATCACCTCCTCTTCTTTGGGCTCAGACCCGTTGATGAGAACCTTGAACGATTCAATCGGAATACCGCCTGTATCTCCTGGGGAGTCGATGCGAAACGCAATCGCCCCACCAGTGGTATTCACGAGCGTCGCCGGTGGTGGGATTTGTGGGATAGCTGCAGGCGTTGTCGAGCTGTTCATAAATGCTGTAGCGTTTCCGATCGCACTGACGGCTTGTTTCGCAGCCGACTTGCCAACGAACACGTCGGAGAGAGGAAGCGTGCCCTTTGTTGCGGTAGTCATATTGCCGACCACAAGCGTTTGACTGCCGACAAGAAGCACCGTGCCAGGAATCACGCTCTTGGAAAGATCTTGGGTGGTAATCAAAGTCCTGGACCCGGACATAACTGTGGCGGACCCAGGGAGACTGATCGAGTGAAGCGTACTCACTGCGAGGGCAAAGATGGAGTACGAGTTCGACGCATACAGCTCCTCGATTACAACCGACAGGATAGTTGATTTTGGTACTTGCGCGGCTTTGAAAAAAGATGTGGAGGTGTTCTTGACATAGATATCGTACCCGAGGATAGGAGCTCCACCTGTGTCAAATGGAGGCGACCACGAAACGGTGATGGACCCACCCGTTGCGTTGGCTGGTCCGACGGTGAGCAAACGAGTCGGTCCAGGGAGGGTGACTGGTGCTGTGGTGAAATTGCGCGGCATTCCAAGGGCTCCCCATCCATTCGCAATCTCAGGAATCAGCACGCCATTACCAGCCTACTCACAGAAGTATAAGCCATGGGCACATGACAATACCAAAACACAGTGAGCCACCTACCTGAACGGCAAACTGGTACGTCGTTGCAGTTGTCAAGCCATTGATCATTCCAATCGGGTCCGAGCGAAGAAACTCTGCCACGAGCTGGTCACAACAAAAGCGTCAATAACATATCATGAAGTCGGCTGCGATGAACAAACGTACCACCGGCGAGCTCTCAGCAACGATTCGATAAACGCGGTATTTTGTCACCGGTACACCTCCGGTATCATCCGGCGGTGACCATGAGAGTAAAATACTCCCACCAGTTTTACCTGCTTCATTGATATCCATGACGTGGCCTGGTAGTGTGGGTCCTGTCGTCGTGACGATCACTCCAGGACTAAATGGGCCCACTCCGATCGAGTTGTTTGCAGCGACCGACACATTATAACTTCTTCTTGCGACAAGTCGACCGACACTGAGCTCACTGACGATGGGCCTACTCGTGTTGAACAGGACGACACCAGTCACGGCCTCCGCTACTCGAATCACAAAGTTGAAAAGTGATGCCTTCGCACTGCCATTGTGCGCAGGCAAGCTTTGCGCAAGTCTCACTGCACCTCCAGTACTGGCAAGCAAAACTGGTGGGGGTGGAATTGCTGGGACGGACTCATCTCCGTCGTCAAGAATCGTAATTGTCGTAGCATTGCGTCGAAACAGAGCCCCACCGCTCACAGACGCCATTGAGATGGTGAAGAACTCGTCCGGAGACTCGTAAATCCGATCGTTCATAATCGACACACGCAAGACTGCTGAGGTCTGCTCATTTTCCATGGTCAAAGTCGTGACAAGTGGTCGCCGGTAATCGCGATCGATTGTGGCAGTACCATCCGTGAATGTAAACCCCAGTACAATCTGGCTGCTTTTACCGCCTTCTCGAACAATTGGTACATCGATATAGACGGCATCCTCTCGTACGGAATAGTTGGTTTGCGAAAAACTCACGTAGCCTGCGTCTCCATCGTCCAAGATTGCCACAGATGTCGAATTGTTGATACCCAGCCTGGGTCGCAGAACTTGCGACGGTCCAGCGAGCGTAGCAGTCGTGAGCTGGACTGTGAACTGCTTGACCGCGTTCTCGTATACATCATCATCACGGATACGAATCTTGATGTACGCGCTGACCTGGTGCGACGCAAACGTGACAATTCCACTAGTGTTCGAGACACTATCAAGCAAGGCAAAATCTTTGCCAGCGGTCGCAAAGCTGATGATTTGCACACTGTAGGCAATGTCCACGGCGCCTGTAAAACCTCTCGAGCGGGAGATGTTCAGGTCGACCACGCCAACATTTTCCAAGACACGCACTGACGGAACATCCATGTTAAACTCGCCTGACGAGTCGGGTAATGTCGACGTAGAGACATTCGGACTCCATCCACCTTTGCCAGCATCGTTGAATGCTCTCACCGAGATGCTGTAACCTGTACCGTACGTGAGCGAGGTCCCCACTAAAGAGCGATTGACGGAGAGTTGAGTCACGACGGTATTTGTGCTATTCGCCACAAATCGAATCTCGTACTGAAGACTCAAATCGCCACCAGAGTCCACTGGAGCCGACCAAACGACCCCAAGAGTGGTTCCGGTCACAAGTGTCACGTTGGGCGCTGTCAGGATCACTCCCGGTGGGCTGAGAGGTCCCGTGCGCACCACAAGCGCCGGTCCTCGAGGGCCTTCGCCCAGACGGTTCACAGCTGATGCTGTGATTGAGTACTCGGTGAGCTTTGATAGTCCCACCACCGTGAAGTTGCAATTCAATGAACCTGGTGTCAGAGTAACCTTGCCCAAGAGACCAAGCCCTGCCTCGTACAGGCGCATCTCAGTCACATTCGCCCCGCCAACTTCGTCTGGTACTTTGACCTCTAGTGTGATATTGGAGCCGAAGATGAGCACCGCGATTGGTGCAGGTGGTCGATCAGGAACGACTGCAGAGAAAGTCGTAAACGATAAAGACGAAGGGCTGCTGGGACCGAGTTGGTTTCGGACGATCAGCACAAAGTTGTATGTTGTATCAGCAACCAGCCGTGTGAACCGGAACGTCGTGTTGATTCCTGTGTACACCCCCACAGTCTGTGCTCCACGTAAAAGTTTCGCCTCGAAGAGTGACACTGCTATACCGCCAGTGTCAGGGTCAGCCGCCCATTGTACATCAATATAACTCGCGCCAGTCATGTTGCTCACGACACGAGGTGGTTGTGGGATAGTTGCGTTTGCTGTCGTAGCCGTGAGAGGTGTGCTCAGCTCCGAGCCCATCGTACTCCACGAAACAGCTCGAACTGTGTAAACGTAATACGACGCCGCATGTAGATCCAACTTGTCAACGAAGCTGCGCACACTTGCATTCAGGCTCTGAGTGACCGCCATACCATCGCGGTATACCCAATAGCCTTGTAGCGATTGTCCACCTGTATCAATGGGCCGATCCCAACCGATTTCAATCGCACCACCCGTCACATACTGAAGCTGTCGAACATTCAGTGGAGCCGACGGCGCAGTCGCGATCATCGTTTTGACCACGAGTTGGTCGCTGAGAGGGCTCTCTCCGACGCTTGAATTTGCTTTCACGAGGTACGTGTACACAGTCGACTCGATCAAATTGTTGTGAATAAACGAGAACGGACCGGTTCCTGGACTTGATAAGATCGGCACGGTGCCGGTCGGTGACACCAGCGAGAGTGTGTAGCCAATGATCGGTACACCGCCTGTGTCCTTGGGAGACGTCCACGTGAGCTCGACGATGCCTCCTGTTACGCGAACGAGAAAGAGAGACGGTGCTGGGGTGGGTAGCGTTGCCCGCGTCGTGCTTGCCAGAATTGGCACGCTCGCCGCCCAAACAGTTGGAGAAAAACAGAACGAGACTTCCGTGTAAGCGCGGACGTACATCGAGTATGTCGTGTTGGCGGACAAGCCGTAAACCACACCGGTCGTGGCGTCGACACCCTGGCCATCATACCCGATCACACTCGCGTTCATCCATGGGCCCTTGATCATCACCGTGTATCCTGTAACTGGTCTCCCGCCTACGTCTAGTGGCTCCGCCCATCGCAGCGTAATCGCTCCACCAGAGGCAGACACGACTGTCAGATTTAGCGGCGCAGACACAAGAGAGCGCTCCAGTGTCTGAAACGTGAGCACCGGACCAAAGTCGCTCACTCCGACATTATTGGTCACCTGGTATTTGATCTCGTACGACGTGAGTCTCTCCAATCGGTACACCGTGTAGGAGCTCAAGGTGCCTTCGTACTTGAAGATAAACGATGCATCCGACGGACCACGTATATACAACCTGTACGTCTGCACTTTGGTGCCACCATCATTGAGGGGATTGAACATGGCGATTGTCATCGCACCCGCAGACACCCACGTCACATTCGCTAGCGGGGGCGGATCTGGCACAGTAGGATTCGAAGTTGAAAATTGCGAGGCCAAAGAGAATCTGCCAGTTCCGGGTAAGGCCGCGGTGTTTGCGCGCACTCGAATAGTGTATGTTGTGAGTGCCAAAAGGCCGTTGACCGAGCAGAGTGTCGGCTGCGAACATAAAACCAACGGGAACTCCGACATGGAGCCGTTGCTGAGAACGTTGTACACCACATAGCCAATAATGGGTGATCCACCGTCGTCTAATGGTGCAGTCCAGGAGAGCATGAGCATCGAACTTCCAGATACGACGAGGTTCACATCGCGAGGTTCCATCGGCGGGGTAGCCCTCGTCGTGCTCAATAGCAAGGGCTTGCTCGCAACTCCAGCTCCCGCGTTGTTTACTGCTGATACTGAGACTTGATAGGTCGTCAATGCTGTGAGGCCGTAGATTGTCGGTGAAGATGAGATTACGGTTTGGTTGAGAGCCCCCACTCCATCGGTAACAAATTGAACCAAGTACGTCAGCTCAGCTGTCGCAGCTCCGCGATCCTCAGGGGGGGTCCACGTTAGCTGCATTGATCCACCAGTCGCGTTTGTAGACGTCAAGCCCGTGATTTCTTTTGGAGGAGACACATCGCCATTGTCGACGGCAGTCAGGTTCGCAGACTCGATGTCACCAACCCACACCCCACCTTGCAGAATCCGAAAGCCAATTACCACGGTGTCGGGCCAGTACTGGAAGGCATCGTCGTCCTGAATGATGACTGTCAGATTGTGAATTGAGTCTCCTTCGTTGAACGTAATTGCCGTCTCCATGATTGTGAAGCGCGTTGCCAATGCTGTCGACGCACTCATCGCGTAAGGCTCGATGATTGCAGTCGGCGACCTGCCTCCTGTTCGCGTGATGGGAAGAGTTGCCGCACCTGAATTTTCCAAAACACGATACTGTGGCGCTGCGAACGAAATGTAGCCTGCGTCTCCATCGTCCAGGATCGTGATCCGTGTTTCGGTCGAGATGTTCGATGTGATATCACGCATTTCAACGGTGAATGTGATGTTGGGGTTGTACACGTCGTCATTGATGAGTGCAACGTCGATCGCGCCGTTCTTCACACCCGAAGCCATCACTTCCACATTTTGCAATGCGTAAAAGTTCACCCCGGATATCGCCGACCCATCGTACAAATGGTACGCGTAGCTCAAGTCGCCAAAAGATCCATTTACTCGAATCAGTGGGATGGAGACAAGTGAGCTGCTTTCCCTGACAAACAGATCTGGCTCGTGCATGAGGATCTGGCCCTTCCACGGCTGTTGCGTGGTGAAGTGCACAGTTGGACTCGGCTCACCGTAGATACCAGTAGAAGTCAGAGGTCGGACCGAAATGCTGTAGGCTGTGGAAGGAATCAAATTCGTCAGAGTGATCCTTGATAGCGAGGTCGTAGCCGTGAGAATCGAGGTGGTTGGTGCATCCGCCGATCCACTCTCGTCGCTCACAAAGTAGGTGATCTCGTATTGCAGTGATAAGTCTCCCCCTGTGTCTTCCACCGCGGGCCAATCGATCGACAGCTGATCGAAAGAGGAGTCAACAAGGTGGACAGACTGGACGGCACTCGGTTGTGAAACATCCGTCGTTGACACGATAAGGTCCACACCCATCGTCTGACCACGTGAATTGTTCGCAACGACTCGGAAGCGGTACACGGTGCGAGCGACAAGACCTGAGACGAACGTCTGGTTTTCCCCTGGCGGTATGGTGCGCACGACATTCGTACCGTTGTGAAGAAGTAGGTTTACCTCTTCTCCGCCTGTGTAGCCCGGAGGGTACACTGTCAGCCACATACTACTACCAAGAACATTATTGGCCGTCGGGGCTGGCGGAGGGCTCGGAAGATCAACATCACTAGTCGAAACGGGGTACTCGATCATGGGTCCTCTTCCAACAGGATTCACGGCGACTAGTCGCAGCAGGTACTCCGTGTTCGCAGAGAGTGACGAGAACGCGCAGTTGGTCTCAGATCCATAGTAGTAACCCAGCTGAGTGGAGTTGTCCTTGTCGAAAAGAGAGATTTCATACGCAAGAATAGACATACCGCCAGTGTCTTCTGCATTTGTCCACTCCACCTCGACACGACCTCCGAAGAGTTCGGTTTCCGTGGGTATCGGCGGGTCCGAAAGCGATGGCATGCCAGTGGTGGCCCAGATGGCGCCTGGATTACCAAGATAGAGGCCATTGAACGCGCGCACGTGGAACAAGTACATTTCTTGTGCTATGAGGCCGTTCTTGTCGGTAAATGACGTCGTGTTCACAATCTTGCTTTGTTGACCTTCCCGTGTCACTTCATAGTACGCAATGGGGCGTCCACCAGTGTCAAGCGGGGGGTCCCATGAAATGGTGATTAGCCCCCCTGTCACATTGATCGTTTGGCCATTGCTCACACCCTCTGCTCGTGTGCACGGACTCGTCGAGAAGTTGGCGATAGTGCTGGGCTCACCCGGTCCGTCTTGGTTCACACCAGTGACTATGTAGCGATACACTGTCTGCTCCATGAGTCCGTAGTGTGTAAACTGTGTGGTGCCACCCCCGAGCATGGTTGGCGTGATTCTCTGCAATTCCATAGTAGTCTCGTTGACAACGAGGTCGACAAAGTAGCCTTGCAGCCAAGTCCCAGCCAAGTCGTCTGGCTGCTTCCACCCTATGGTGATCGATCCACCCGTCGCTGACACAAGCACTAACGATTGGGGCGCTGTCAGCGGGCTGGTGCTGCTGGTGACAACTGTCAAAAACTCGGACATTTGTTGAGCTGCTAGTTTGGCGCAGTAGCTTGCCAAGTTCTGAGCGATCACAGCAAACGCATATGTGCTTCCCCTGGTGAGTCCCTTGATTGCAACTTGACGTTCGGTGGAATCTTTACCATCGTACACGACGAAGTATGAGTCATCATAATACGGAGTCGTCTTCTGGAAGACTGTGTAGCCGATGACATCCTCTGCCCCACCGAGATCTTGCGGGTGGTCCCATTCAAGGTAAATGTTGCCCGCAGTTACTCGAGATGCGCGAAAGTTCGCAGGAGGGGAGGGTAAGCCAATCGTCACTAACGTTTGGTATTGTACACGATCACTCGCTTCGCTTGATCCCTGCAATTCGTTGCGAAGCAATTAGATACACTATGCAGCACAGATCGTCCGAACCGAGCCTTACCACTGTGTTTTTGAGCACGACGTAAGCTTCGTATTTCGTTCCAGCAAGCAGCTTGTACACCGTGCACGATCTTGTTGACGCATTAGCCCACGGTGTCAGGGCGGAACAAACGATCTGAAATGGCTCTTCCGCTGTCGCGTTGGTGCTGTTTGTCAGTGGCGGGTCATCAGACATAATCACCTCTCTCAGATACAGTGAGTAGTCGGTGATAGGGACGCCGCCGAGGTCACTTGGCTCTAAAATGGCAAAGCTTAGCGTGCCTCCAGTGGGCGGCAGCAGTAGCTGAGGGGGTGGAGGTTTGGCTGGAGCAGCCGCAGCTCCTGTCGCAATCGTGAGGTTAGCGAGAACTGTTCCTTGAAAAGCTGTAGTTGAGGTAGCGACCGAAAACGTGTACGCCGTGGTTGCATTCAACCCCCGTACTACATAAGCTCGCTGTTGCGATTCCAGACTGGTCAAAGGTTGAAGTATCCCATCTTCGCGCAGCATCGAGAGCTGGTAACCGATGACGGATGCCCCACCAAGATCACGAGGAGCATTCCAAACAAGTTCGATGTAACTACCACCTGTGGTGCTTGCACGCAAGTTGAGTGGCGCACTGGGCTGCGACGGTCCCGTTGTCAAGATCAATGCCGTGTCAGAAAAGTTGCTCATCCCGTATGCGTTCCAAGCTGCAACTTGGAATCTGTACAATGTTCTCGGCTGGAGAGAAGACAGGATGAACGACGTATTCGAACTGGTGTTGTAGACACCATAGACGTCGGAGCCATTAGACGGTGTAGACACACGAATCACATGACCATTGGGCACACCGGACGTGATGTTCGATCCGCGCCATGAGAGTTCAATTTCTCCACCTGTTACACGAGTAGCGTCGACAGCATTCGGTTGTCCAGGTAATAACATGGTTGGGTCTTCGTCGTCTATGATATGGATCCGCCGCGTACTCACCGACTGTAACAATGGCAAACCAATACCTCGTTGACTAATGCGAACACCAAAAGACCGTGTTCCTTCGTAATATCGATTGTCGAGAAGACGCACCCAAACTGTGGTAAGACTTTGTCGATCAGCCATTCGAATTGTCTGGGACAAGGGCATGTAATGCTGGAATGCCGTACTTGATATGTCAAATGTCTCGACACCGAATGTAAGCACACCGCTCGATCCATTGAGACGACGGATGTGCACGATTGCATATGAAGAATTCTCCAGTACATCAGCTTCGCTGCGCGTGAATGATGGAAATCCTCTTCGCACACTGGGGTTGACCTGAAGAACCGTTTGAGACTGTGAACCAACAGCACCAGACTCACCCATGAGGCCCATGACGACGAAGGTAGCTTGGGTTGTGCTTGGATCATCATCCCATAATGAAATTATAACAGTCTGAATCTCCTGTCCGTCCACAAACGTCACATTTGCCGGACGACTTGCCGCACCGATTTTCGCGAGTTGCAACTGACACGAACAGCCCTGCTCGAGGACACAGCTGCAGTTCGCCACGACATTTGACTGAGCCACATCGAAAACGACGCTCCGTGTACCGCCGGTTCCGTTCCTTCGACGAAGCGTGATGTTCGTGGACGATCCGCAGGAGGCCACGTAGATTTGAGACTCGAAAGAGATCACCCCCCTTGATTCGTTGCTTGTTGTGAAATCTTGGGAATTCCAATCACTGGCATTTCTCGGCCCAATTGCTCGCGACAACACTTGGTAAGTTGTACTTGGACTGAGGCCATCGACGCGCAATAGATCAGGGCAAGCACGAAGACCAGGGCCAATAACGGAGTCACATGGGAAGGTATAGCCTTGCACTTGAATGGAGCCTTTGTATGCGGCTATGTCGTACGCCAGGATTTCCCGATCTGGATTCGGCACAGACTGAGGACTCAATAACAGCGAATATGTATTGGGCCGTTGCAATACCATTGACGTTGTCGCTGGTATACCTGACGTCGTAGCGAACGAAGCATTGACCCAATCCAGTGTCGCGACTTCATTGGCTACTCGCACGCTCACCTGATACACCGTGTCCGCCAGAAGGCCAGGCAAAATAAAACTGCAGCATGGGAAGAGACCAGACGTTAAAAAAGCCCCATCGTGCGCTACCATGAACTGGTAGCGAAGAGCGCTCGATCCTCCTTGGTCGCAACCAGTCGAGATGCTTACGTTGAGCCATGAAATCGAGCGACCGAGTAACGATAGCGACGCGATCTGCTGAGGCATGGAAACCGGAGGTGTCACAACTAACACCGACGCAACTTTGCCTTCTAGACGGAACGCATTGATGGCCGCAATGCTGTACATATACTGAGTGTTTGCAACGATCCCACCTCCACAATCGACGAATGGTGGGATGATCGGCTGTGGAGTCAGCAGTTGGTAATCTCGGTACACGTTATAACCAATGATGGCTGTACCTCCCGTGTCATGGGGCGGATCCCATGAAAGAGCCGTGGAGCCACCAGTACCACCAATTTGACGAATGTTGGACGGGTATCCCGGAGCTGTTTGAGAACTACACGATCAGTCAGCCATGATATCCAAGGGTACAGCATAAAAAATGCCGCCTTCATACCTTGTTCGGAGTCCTACGACAGGAGAGTATGCACTCTTGCCGACCCGATTGATAGCTTGAACTGCAAAATAATATGTTGTAGAGTAATTGAGCATCTGAAACACAGTTGCTGGTGCATCTTCCACAACAAGCCGGTTCCGATCCTGGCTGGCAATGCGACTGCATAAAAACCCACTTCCAACAGGGCTGCTGGATGTCGAAATACAGCAACTCATCGATCCATCTGGACACGATGCTGTGGAGGGCTGAGTGCAATTACGATAGAAAACGTACTGATCTCCACTTGACGGCAATCGCACCAAGTCACATAGCTCGCATGGCCTGGTGGTTGACAGGCCGCTGAAGCACGGTGCGACTCGGAACATCGACACATTGTAGATCAGTCCGTTGGGACTACTCCCTCCGCTTTCTTCAGCGGCCTGCCAGCCAACTTCGATGGCTCCTCCTGTGCTGCTCACGGCACGAACACCCGACGGAATACTCGGAAGTGTTGGTGAAAGCGTTTCGAATGTGACACCCCGGATTTTGCTTGAAGGGCTTTCTAGAAGTATCTCGTTGACGGCTGTAATCTTCGCTGTGTACGCTGTGTCTGCGATAAGACGGCTGAGTCGGTAGCTAAGAATTGATCCTGGGGCCGATACTATCGTCCTGCCCCAAATGGAGATGATTGTCAAGCGGTATTCTGTTCGTCATAGCAGCCGTTAGATCGCTCATCGTATTTTTCTTTACCCTCTCACAGACACACCTGTAATAGACAGTCCTCCAGAATCAATTGGAGTCGACCATCGCACCAGAGCCTGACTGGAAGTGACTCCAGTCACAGATGCATCCAGAGGAGCTGAAGGTCGAGACGCATTTCCGGTTGACACAACGAGCACAGGGCTCCAATCGCTTGTGCCAATATCTGTGGTGACCGCGACTTGAACTGAGTAATTTGTGTTCGCCTGTAGGTATCCAATTGAATATGGGCACTCCTGGGAAGAGTTGACGGATTCGGACATTGCACCATCGACCCGAATGGAGAATCCTAAGAGTGTTGACCCCCGCATGTTCCCCGGCATCAGAAGTTGGATTGACACTTGTCCACCGGTCGCGCTTAAAAAATAAGGAGCTGGTGGGGCCTCAGGTAGAGAGGCTGCGGCAGTCGTGATAGAGATAGCATCTCCAGTGACGTTCGAGATGCTTGTGGGATCTATGCATATGCCGATCATGTTCACAGCGACTGCCTTCACGTTATACGTCGTTAAGGGCAGGAGGGGGTGCTTCGACGGTCCAGGTAGCCGTCGAATGTCGACCATATTCGGTTGAGCAGTCATCACGGTGTTTGCGACCTCTAGGAAATTGCTGGTTCCATTCTCAGCGAGAAACACGATGTAGCCCATGACTCTTGCGCCACCTGCACAATCCACGACTCTAATGAGATACTTCCGTTGGCTACAAAGTGTACGTCAACAAGACAATTTTACCGTCATCCACGGGGGGATTTAGCTGCAGCTGAATTGATCCACCTACAAAGAAAAATGGCATTTCAGCATTGCCCCCACATTTCCTGCTTCCTTGCTCCACGATACCTGTCACACTCAGCACAGTCGGGGGTGAACACGGGCCAGGCAGCTGCACGGCAAGCGTGTCTACAAACAGCGCTGGGCTCTGGAAGCTGTTGAGATCCTCTGCATTCGTCACGTAGGCAAGGACGCGATACTCGGTCTTGGCAGTTAGTCCAAACACTTCAAACTCGGGTTCGTGGACAGTATGTGAGAGGCTCATGGTCGTGCCGTCGGTCAGCGAGCGCACCATGATGGAAATCCCCGTGATCGCGACGCCGCCCGTGTCCAACGGCAGCGACACGCGCACGCGGAGATATCCTCCACCAACGGTTACAAGACTGGGCATCGGAGGAGCTGCCGGACTCGTGGCATGCAGCGTCGCCACGACCAACTCATTCGAGACGAGTCGCGAGCTGTTGGTGGAATTGCCACCCATTGCGGAACCCGCGCCCGCGTCGCCCTCTTGGATCACGTCGCCCTCCACACGTATCGCGTACACCGTACTGTTGGTGAGTCCATGGAACGCGTACGTGGTCACGTCGGCGGGCACCTGCGCGACGAGCGAGCCATTGAGCGAGACGTTAAAGATATCGATCGTCTCGTACGAGTCCACACTCCATGCGACTTGCAGCGCACCACCGGTACGCGCCGTGAGCGCGAGACGGATCGTGTCTTGGGCCCTTGCAGTCGTCGCCACACAGAGAAGCACGAGCCAAAGCGCGACCGAGCGGAGGCGGCACCGCGCCATAGTGGACGTGGATCGCGAGCGAGCGAAATGGGAT
>JAADVY010000300.1:0-19940 GCA_023336035.1 Pythium plurisporium
CACCCACCACCACCACCACCACCACCACCTCTCCGCCACTCGTTCTCACCCATAGCGCGACGGACAGCGCCGCGATCGCGATCGGAGCGGCACGCCCAAATTGACTGCCACTTCAACAAGATACAACCTGGTTTTGACACTTCCATCGCTATATCACCTTGTTGTGTTGTCTCGGAAGTTTGTTTTCGATTGGCTGAAATTGGTTGGTGGACACCAACCGACGTCTGTCAGCTCCACGGCTCCCAGCGAGCGGATCCGTTTCTCATTCTCCAAGACTGAGCGTTCGCCCTCTCGCTCGCTCTCTGAAGATCCTCGAGCTCGTCTCGCTCCTACGCTTCAAGCAAGACCCAGTACAAATGTCCGGACGTGGAGGCTTTGGTGGCCGTGGCGGCGGTCGCGGCGGTGGCCGCGGTGGCTTTGGTGGCCGTGGTGGAGGCCGTGGCGGCGGCGGCGGCCGGGGTGCCCCCGGTGGTGGCCGCGGTGGCCGTGGTGGAGGCCGTGGCGGTGGCCGCGGAGGTGCCGGTGGCCGTGGCGGCCGTGGTGGCGGCCGTGGAGGAGGCCGCGGCGGCGCTGGTGGCATGAAGGGCGGCGCCAAGGTCATCGTAGAGCCGCACCGCCACGCCGGTGTGTTCATCGCCCGCGGCAAGGAAGACGCGCTCGTCACGCTCAACTCGACGCCTGGCAAGAGCGTGTACGGCGAGAAGCGCATCTCGGTCGACGTGCCATCGGCCAGCGGCGAAGGCTCGGAGAAGGTTGAATACCGCGTGTGGAACCCGTTCCGCTCCAAGATTGCCGCCGCGATCCTCGGTGGTGTCGACAACATCCACATGGGTCCCGGCTCCAAGGTCCTCTACCTGGGCGGCGCCTCGGGTACGACTGTCTCGCACGTCTCCGACATTGTCGGCCCGACCGGTGCCGTGTACGCCGTCGAATTTTCGCACCGCTCGGGGCGCGATCTCATCAACGTGGCCAAGTCGCGTACCAACGTCATCCCGATCATTGAAGACGCGCGTCACCCGCTCAAGTACCGCATGCTCGTGCCCATGGTGGACACGGTGTTTGCCGACGTCGCGCAGCCCGATCAGGCGCGTATTGTTGCATTGAACGCTAGCTACTTTTTGAAGAACGGCGGTCACTTCGTCATTTCGATCAAGGCGAGTTGTATCGATTCTACTGCACCTGCTGAGGCGGTCTTCGCCCGTGAAGTGAAAAAGTTGCAGCAAGAACAATTCAAACCGAGCGAGCAACTCACCTTGGAGCCGTACGAACGTGACCACGCCGTCGTCGTCGGAGCCTACCGTGTGCCCAAGAAGGACAAGAAGTAGGGCGTCGTTTCCCCATACGCCTCTGCTTCTTGCGCCTCTGCATATTCAACCGCTCGTCTTGCCACCTCGCACGCACCAAGTGCACACGGATATTTCCCCTAGGATGTAGGCGTGCGAGCATGGGGGACGAGCTTTTTTTTGCATGTGCTTGCATACCCGGCGTCGAGGTAATTTATGCTGCTAATCCCTGCAACCCCCTGTCTCTCTTTTGTAGGGCTCGTCCCCGCTGCACTCACTCGTGACTGAGATTGGCGGATGCTCGTTTGTTGGAGTGAACAAGCAAGCCAAGCATGACTGGTCCACACGAACGATCCGCAACGCAAGCCAAGAGGGGATCTCAATGACGAGACGAACTGCGTCGGGCGGTCTGAACAAACCCCGTGCGGAGCGGGCAGTAGGCACCAGTGTCCCGCAGCAATGTTGGCGCTGGGAACGCCGCTGCTGGTCGCGCGGTACGTGACTGATAGACGTATTATCGGAGCTACTCACTCAGTGGGAGACTTCGCCCGAGAGATCCCCCCTTTTGCCAGCGCGCCATGCATGCAAGTGCCCGTTTGAGTCGTGACCGTCGTGTGACGGTTGGTTGTCGTTCCATAGCCTTTGCGGACGGCATTCGACGTTTTCTGGACCGAGCTTGAGGACAGATGGGAGGGGCCCGAGTCTTTTTCTCCCTTCTTGCACGTGTTGCTGTTTTGTTCTGTAGCCTCCAAGTAGAAACCCTTCAACCATGAATGGAACTAGTTTTTTTCGATGACTCTATTTTTGCAAACGGCTCATGTTGTGCTCGGCCCATTCACTTTAGCATCTCTTCCCAGGTGTGCAGCCATGCACCGCGTCAGGTAACGATGGCAAGCAAGGGGCCTCGCGTACGTCTCTGTACTCATGGTGCGACCCTGCAGTGACCACTTGCAAGACCGCCATCCATACCTGGACCAGGGTTTCACCGAGTCCTATGATCCCCACGAGGTCGATTCTTTTGTATCGATCAAATGCAGTTCAGTCCCTGACCTCTCCGACATGCATGGCAACAGGTCCACCGGGCGTTTGGCAATCGCGCGATCCCCAAGTATGCGGAGCTGCTCGTAGTGGACGATCTGCCGCACGAGGATCGAGCCCGAGCACTCGCGGACCTGCGCGAGCTGCTGAGCAACCAAGAGGTCAAGTTCCAAGCCGTCGAGCGCGAGCTTTTGTTTGCGTGTGCGGATCTGACCGAGTCACCCTCGCTCAACGTGCGAGTCAACGCCGCGCTCGCCATCGCGTCGCTCGTGCTTCACAACACTGTACGTCCATGGAATGGTAGAAGAGACGAACCGCATTGCTAATCGCACTCACAGGACCCGACAGGAAGCGACGAGTTGAGCACCGAGGCGATGTTGCGGGCCGCTACCAAGCTACTCGACGATGGGGACGAGCCGGCCGTGCTGGCCGGCTGCGAGATCTTCCGCAACCTCACGATCTCAAACGAGGGCGCGTTGCTCGTGGCGTCGCGAGGCGAGATCATGAACAAGATCACATCGATGGTCAACTCCCAGCCGCTCAAGACGATTTCGGAGGCCGTTGTCGCAGTGGTTTTCGCGGTACTGGCCAACATCACACGGGTTTACGAAGGTGCGCATGCGTGCGCCGAGTGTGCGATCACATCTCCGGTGCTAGGCGTGCTCAACAAGTTTGCATTGTACGACGCCACCACCGTCCACCATGCGGTGCTGATCGTGCTGAATGCAGCCACGCACGACCAGGGCAAGCGCATTGCGATCCACCAGGGGGCGGTCGAAGTCTGCCTCAAAGTGCTCTCGCGCATGCTGAGCTTCCCCGCACCCAGCACATTCCAGAAATGTGATGCATCGCTCCACCTGGAGCTCACACGGTGTCTCATTGGTGCGATCATGACACTCTCGACGGTCGAAGATGCCAAGCCACGGATCGTCGAGTTTGGCGTCGAGCCGCTGGTGAAATGCCTCCACCACGAGCTGCCCGCCGTGAAAGCGAACGCGATCGTCGCGATCAACTCGGCCTGTGAGGCCCCTAAGGGTATTGCAGCGTTTGTGGATCCGCTACTAGTGGAGAAGGACCTCGTGGTCGAAGTCTTTGGAGCGAAATGCATTCCGGCGCTGCTCCGATACCTCCGTGTGGACAGCGAAACGACCGACGCGGACGCGGCCATCGACGCACTCGCCGTGCTGCAGGACTTGGTGCGGCCCGTGGAGGACGACACGGCGGCTCATACAGTCACTCAGACGCTCCATTTGGTGGACACGCTCGTGGAACTCGCGCTGCGAGGCACCGACGACGTGGCCAAACAGGTCCGCGACCGTGCGGTCTCCGTATTGCAGCTGCTCGTCGCGGTAAGTTCACCTTGAAAGTGGATCCACGCATGGCTGGAATACTGACTGTGCGTAACTGGATTGTGTGATGCTAGCATGGCGATGCGTACGCACGCCGCGTGGGCAAGACGCTGCGCAAGCATGGCGCACGGGAACGCGAGTTTGGTCTCGTGATGGGTCCAGTCGACATGGCTACATTCCAGACGTAAGACTCGTGGGAAACAGTATTCTATGCAAAACGGATGCTATGCGGATATACAGATATTTGAAAGTACAGGTTTCGAGGAGCTGCTCGATCCATACACTGGATATTTGTATAGAGCGTGGTGGCAGCGGAGATCGAAGTGGAGCCCAAAGGCAACAAGCAGTACCTAGGAAACTACGTACAGATATTTTGTGTTCGTTGAGCCGAGAGAAGGTTAGCATCTCCCTCGACAAGGACGGGATTGCGCGTCTGCGTATCCACAACCCTCGGATGGTTTAAGCTCTGTCGGTCGCCACCGACATCTCACCAGTTTTTTTTTGTTTTCGTGCGGGTCTCTTCACCCCCACACGTCGCAGAAACACTAGAACCAGATCTGGCCTTCTGATCCTCCTCAGTTCATGGGGTGGAGGTTCGTAACTGCATGGCCCATTTGACTGGAGCAACGAGAGGCATCCATGGCGTCGGGCACGCACGGGTTCTTCGGCGCGCTGGCGCGCGGCGTCAAGTTCGACGCGCAGCGCATCCACGGTGCGAAGCAGCACTTCAAGAAGCCCAGCGGTACGCTCGTACTCGTGCCAATCCGGTTTCCAACGGATGCGTAGAGGCTGAGGAATGGTCTCCTTTTGTGTATTTGTAGATGCCCCGGCCGCGTCGGCGACAGCGGCCAAGCTCGCGCAGGCCGCGAGCGAGCTCGACTTTTTCGGGTTCGATGCCAAGACAGCGAAGCCCAAGGAGCCGAAGCCGCAGCCCAAGCGCGAGCGCAAGATCAGCGTGGACATGGTGCCGGCCTGGGCCGGGGGCGACGCCGACGAGCTCGACGAGCCCGATAGCAAGGCCACGAAGAAGAAGAAAACGAACAAGAAAAGCGGCAGCATGCCTCGTCGCAAGCGCAAGCTGAGCGAGGGCGCGATCGAGGAAGAGAAGCTCGTGGAGGAAGAGCGGCGGCAGGCGTCGCTGTTGCTCGCTCCGAAGGAGAGCAGCACCACGAGTGAGAAGAAGAAGAAGAAGCACCGCAAACGCAAGAAGCGGTCCCAGTCCATGGGCAGCGAGGCCACGACCGACGACGACAAGGACGACGAGACTGTGGAGGCTAGTGCGAGTGAGGAAGAGGAGGAAGAGGACGCGACGACGCTGTTTAAGAACGGAGGAGGAAGCGACCGCACCGCGCCGGCCACGCCGAAGAAGAGCAAGAAGCAGCGCTCGAGCGAAGCCAAGGCCGAGAAGGAGAAGTGCGTTGAACCGGGGGTGGCACTGGAGTAGTGAGGTGAAGGTACAAGTACTGATCCGTGGTGGTGGTGTACTGTAGGGAGGACGTGCGGTTGTTCCGCAAGCAGATGAACATCCGTGTCGACGGCGTCCACGTGCCGCCACCTGTCGCCACATTCAGTGCTATGAAGCTGACTGCGGCGCAGGAAAAGATGCGCAGCGTGCTGCTCAAGAACATTGAGGCGTCCGAGTACAAGGAGCCGACGCCGATCCAGATGCAATCGATCCCGAGCATGCTGCTGGGTCGCGACGTGCTCGCGACGGCGCCGACGGGTTCCGGTAAGACGGCGGCGTTTGCGATTCCGATGCTCGCAAACCTCGGCACGCCCAAGCAGGAAGGGATCCGAGCGGTCGTGCTCTCGCCCACGCGTGAGCTCGCCGTGCAGATCCAGCAGGAGTTCACGCGGCTCTCGGCCGGGCGGAAGTTCCATATTGTGCTTCTCTCCAAGGCGACAGCCGCGACGATGCTCTCGCAGATCAAGAGCAACTGTACCGTGAACCACGACATTGTGATCGCCACGCCACTGCGACTCGTGCACCTCATCCAGGAGGCCAAGCTGGACCTCTCAATGGTCGAAATGGTGTGTCTCGACGAGGCCGACCGGCTCTTCGACATGGGTTTTGTCGAGCAGATCGACGAAGTGCTCGCGGCCTGCTCGAACCCAAAGGTCCAGCGTGCGATGTTCAGTGCGACCATGCTGCAGGGCGTGGAAGAGATGGCTCAGTCGGTGCTGCGCGATCCGATCAAGATCTCCATCGGTGTCAAGAACGCTGGTGCCACAACGATTGAGCAAAAGCTCGTCTTTGTCGGCAAGGAAGAAGGCAAGCTCGTGGCGATGAAGAACCTCATCACTGAAGGTCTCAAGGTCCCGGCGCTGCTCTTTGTGCAGAACAAAGAACGCGCGAACGAGCTGTACCACGAGCTGCTCTACGACGGAATCAACGTGGGCGCCGTCCACGCCGACCGCACAAAGGAACAGCGCGACGAGACCATGCGCCAGTTCCGCATGGGTCAAGTCTGGGTGCTGATCTGCACAGACCTGATGAGCCGTGGTATCGATTTCAAGGCCGTGAATATGGTCATCAACTACGACTTTCCGCAGGACGCAGTGAGCTACATCCACCGGATCGGTCGTACCGGTCGTGGCGGCCGCCAGGGCTATGCGGTGACGTTCTTCACGGAAGACGACATGCTCTACTTGCGTTCGATCGCCAACGTGATGAAGCTCTCTGGTTGCGATGTACCCGACTGGATGCTCAAGCTCAAGAAGGCCAGGTGCGATGCCAACTCTGTTCTTCTGAAGCATGCTGACTGGAGATAAACTCATGCTGTGTTTTTGTTTGTTTGGATGACAGTGCCGAGCGACGGAAGAAACTGGTGAAGGCTCCGCTCGAGCGCAAGCGTATCAGTACAGTCTCGGGCTACGATCTGCAGAAGCAGCACAAACGGCAACTTGCCAAGAAGCGAAAGGCGGCAAACACCAACCAAGGCGACGAACAATAGACCGTGAACCAAATCTGAGAAGGAATGAAAATGCTCTTCTTGTCTCACACTCCGTCTCCCAAAAATAGCGTCTCTCCACTCGGACAGCTTGGTTCACGATCTCCTCACTGCATCCTGGCTCTCCCCCAAGCATGTACTCCCCGCGACCGCCTCCGTTCTATCCGATCTCCCCATCGTCGTCGCACCCGACGTCGTTCTCGAGCGTCACGGATCCGACGTTGCATCGCCAGGGATGGCAAAGTCCTCGCGCCAAGCCCGAGGAGCGTCGTGTTCCGATTCGCAAAGTACGCATCGAAAATGCCAGCGCCATCGATGCCCCTCACTGACAAACGCTATCTCCTGTAGATCCCCTCGCGATTTCGCGCGCTGTTGCGGTACGACGCGTTATCGCCTCCACCTCTGCTCACACAGGACACAGCGTCTCGCACAAACAGCGCCGGTGCGTGGCCCGCCTCCCGGCCGTCTCACACACCTGTGATCGCTCCACGACCACCATCCCGTGCAGCAAGTGGAGTGGGCGAGGAGGAGGAAGACGGCGCTGGCTTTGTCTCCACAAAGAGAACAAACCTCGATGAGCTCAAGTGGTTCCAGCACCGCTGGCTCGACAAGCACGGCAAGAACTCGCACTTGAAAGAATCCCGGGAGAAAATGGCGCTGCTTCGCCGATGGTTCGACTCACTGGACGCCGACGGCTCGGGGGAAGTGGGCCTCGACGAGCTCGAGGATCCTCTCGTGTCCGTGGGTCTGGCTCGTAGTCGCGACGAAGTGCAGAGACTCATCGATCAAGTCGACAAGGACGGATCGGGCGAAGTGACCTTTACCGAGTTTCTCCGCATGATGAATCCGGAAAAGCCCAAGCGCGCGCGGCACCGACAGCCGCTCCACCAAGCCAAGGCACAGCCCCCCACATCGTCTGCAACCGAGTCCGAGACGGCGTCGTTACCCACTTCGTCTACTCCACGGAGAGCTGTGGCCTTGTATACACAAGATCCGCCGATCACCAAGCCGGGAAGCCGACGTCACACGCTCTCGAAGTCTGGGAACAGCCAGCCATCGTCCAACCCTGTCGTCAAGCTCTTCGAGGACATGCAGTCCGGGAAGCTCGGCGATCTCGCGATCCCATTCCCGGTATTAATCACTGCGTACCGCCGGCGCATGCTGTTGAATGCTCACATGTCGGACGACCCAACAGCACGACGCCTCGGCAGCTCGGTCCTTCAGGCACTGGAATCGACGCGATACGATGGGCTTGCTCGGGACAACGGCAGCGACGACGACCGACGACAAAGCTCCAACAAGACGCAGTCGTCGGTATCCTCTTCGTCGTACTTGAAGAACTACATGCACTCGGCATCCGAGAGCCAACGGTCGGCGACAACAGCAGTGCCGACGCAATTACCTGCGCTCTAGTGCAGAAGCAAACCAGTGGAACTACACGAGCACGCAGCAGAAAATCAACACCGTCGATAGGCATAATCCAATTTGGTCGACTAACTATTATAACACAGCCACAGCACCTCCAATCCTCGTCCACAATCCCCATTGTGGGGGAAACTAGGGCTACCTGGGCGTCGAGCAGCCCACCCGAGTCCCAATACTTGCTCTTCCCACCTCATCTTCCTCAATGCCCCCATCTCGCGCGACTTGCTTCGCCGCTGAGCTTCTCCAATCTAACTATCAACGGATACACACACGGAGCGCACGCAGCGGTTCTTCGCGAACGGGTCTCGGCACGCTTGACCCTTGACTCCCTCGTAGCAGCTCAGTTGAAAGGCTTCGTGACGTGTGGCCGGAACGACGTCGCACAGCCGGTTCGAGCTGTGCGGATGGGAGCAGCGGCACGAGACGTACACGTGAAGTCTTCAGCCAAATGACCGGCGCCGGAGCAACCGTTCGTTGATTGCCCAATTCGTTCGAGGGCAAGGATGGCTCTTTGTTGATTCGTGTTGTTATACTTACTTGGCGTTCACTGCACTCATCGGTGGCGTCTTGGACGTCGCACCGCCGCCGCTTTGCACATTCTTCTGCATACCATTCTGTTGCGATGATTGGGACGGAGAGTGCGGACTAGAGCCACGGGGCGCGTTCGGATTGGTGCTACCCCCAGCCTTACTCCGCTTGAATGCAGCAGCATTTGCGGCCGCCGCCATCTGCTGCTGCGACTGCGAGAGTGTTCGCTTCACACCAGTCACCGAGACATCGCCGCCAGTCTTCATCAGATCACCCCCAAGAGCGCCATCAACCGACAGATCATCGCCCATGAACGAATTAGACAAATCCAGGTTCAAGAAATCCGTGTCGGAACCTAGGCCCTGGCCCAGTCCCGACAAGTCGCCAGAGCTTTGACGCATGCCGTTCATCGAATTTCTTCGCTGCAACTGCGCGTTCTGCTGCTGTGGGTTCTGACCGGGAGTGGTGGATGCTTGCGGCTGACCAGGCTGTTGAGGCTGGCCGGGTTGCTGCATGAAGTTCTGGTTCTGAGCACGTTGCTGGTTCATTTGCTGCTGCTGCATCTGCTGCTGCTGTTGCTGCTGAGGGTTTGTCTGCCCAGGCTGTTGCGGCTGCTGACGCATCGAGTTCTGACGCTGCAGGCCCTGCTGAGGGAACTGCTGCTGACCCGATTGAGGTTGGCCCGGTTGACCTGGTTGTCCGGGCTGCTGACCTGGCTGCGTCTGTCCAGGTTGGCCGGGCTGTCCTGGCTGTCCTGGCTGCTGACCAGCCTGCGGCATCGGGTTCATCGGGTTTTGTCGCTGCATCTGCGCTTGCTGCTGCATTTGGAACTGCCGCCGCTGCATCTGCGCCGCTTGGAACTGTTGCAACTGCTGAGGCGTGAACTGCTGCCGCATCTGCGGGTTCTGCTGCATCTGCATCTGCATTTGCTGCATTTGCATTTGCTGCTGCTGCGTCATGCGGCCCGGGACGTTCGCGTACGGCATGTTGCCCATGACATGAGGCTGCGGCGCCATGCCCGGCTGCATCGCCGTGGGGTTCATACCCATCGAGTTTGGGGGTACAGCTGCAGCTCCCATCATCGCAGGCTGGTTCGGGACACCCGCCTGTTGACGAGGATTCGCCCCAGCCTTGTGCTGAGCTCGAGCACCCATCGTGACAGCCAAATGCTGCAAACGAGTCTTGAGCGACGTAAAGTCACCGTACTCATCCCGGTTCTTGGCTGTCCGGTACAACGAGTCCTCGAGTCGACGGGCCATATCCGGAAGACGACGAATCCACTCGGCGGGGGCATCGGGCTTGCGCTGCTGCAGCAAACTGACAATCTTCCCAATCATCTTCCGTCGCAAAGGCAGATCGTTCTCCGACTGCCACGCCGTTTGACTGTCGGGAGCACCGCCTGCCGCACCGCCAGCACCACCCGTGGTGGATCCGCCAGGCGTCCGCGCCTGACCAGGCATCCCAGGCCGCTGCGGCGGCGTGGGCTGCTGCACACCTCGCATGCGTGGATCGCCCATCATCGGCGGCTGCGGCTGCCCGGGCATCATCATGTTGGGCGGCGCACCGTAGCCACCTGGGTACCCGGGCGTCGCTCCTAACCGATTCATCATCGGCCCCTGCGGACCAACGCGCTGCATGTAGTTGGCATTGCCCATCATGTTCTGGTTCATCGCAGCCTGGGCCATCGAGATGCGGAGCACCTCCATCGGCGGCGGGATCAGGTCCGGGTGCTGCATCATCATCGACTTGACACGCATCATCTCTTCTTCGTACGTCGAGTTGGTGGGTCGGAACGGCTGCTGCTGCATGTACTGCGCGTTGGGCGGCATGCCGGGCTGGCCAGGGGGGACGCCCATGGGCACGCCTTGTGGGGCCATGCCGTACGGCTGCGCCGGGAACCCACCGGGCTGCCCGGGCTGGCCAGGCTGCTGGTTCATCATCATTTGGTTGGGCGGATACCGCTGCTGCTGGGCTGGCTGCATGCCCGGTTGTTGCGGCGGCGGTTGCTGCTGGCCCGGCACGCCCATCTGCCCACTGGGGCGGCCGGCCGTCGACGGACCGTCGATATGCGGCCGCGCGGACGACGAGTTGGTCGCGGCCGTCGTGTTGGCCGTCGCAGCCGATGTGGCCGTGGCCATGGCCGACGTCGCGCCTGAAGTCTTTTGCTGGATCGACGCTGGTGGACCGCCCATCGTGAAGGTCGCGGCCATGCTGTTGCTCGTGTCCGCACCGCTGCTGCTTGTGGACGTGTCCTTTGGTTTCTGGTCGCTGGTTGAGGACGCGGACGCAGTGGATGTGGGGGCGGCGGCGGGCTTGGCGTCCTCATTCTTCACCTTGTGCTTGTCGTCGAGTTGGTCATTGCCGCCAAAGTATGAGCCCGAGAGCTCGTCCGACGGTTCGCTCTTGGTCGCGGTCGTGGCTGTGGCCGATGTGGCCGACGACGCGGCCGCACTGGTGGTCGGCGCCTTGGGCGAGTCCATAAAGTTAAAGTCGTCGTGGCCCGAGAACGGCTCGTCGCCGAGGCTCTGGACGCCCGTGGGTGTGCCGACGCTGAAGGGCAGACCGCCGTTGCTGGGGGACGCGTCCAGTGCGGACGCATTTCCCCATGAGCCAATGTCCAGGAACTCGCTTCCGGAAAAATCAAAGCCGAACGAGTCCATGGTGACCGATCTGTGTCCACATCCACAAGAGAAAAAAATGAGTCTCACGTTGTTTTTTGTCCCCCCTCCGACGAGAGACGAGTTGTTCATCCCAGTAGGGTGCGTCGGCACCATGAAGGATGAATAGAGAAAAGAACAGCACACGTACCGTTGGTATGTGTGGATGAGCACGGATCTTCGCGGTGAGAAGAGGAAGAGAGAGGGAGAGACCGCAGTGCCGTGGAAGAAACAGCAACCGACGCGACCTCCGGGTGGACACACGTGGAGGACGCGGAGGAGGAAGCGTGGGGCGTCCGAAGGGGAGGAGGGGAGGGGACGCCACGTGCAAGGGGAGATCCGTCCACGCACTGGCCCGGACGTTCGCAGGTGCAGGTCGCGAGCGGCGGAGGGGATGGCAAGAGATGTCGACGCACGAGAGCAGCACACCAAAGGCGGGTCGACCTTGGGAGGAGCGAGCGAGCGGGAGTTCAAAAAAAATCGCTGAGGTTTTGGAGAAAAAGCGAAAATAACCCACGCCCGACCGACAAAAAACAACCGGTCCGCTCCCCCCTCCCGCTCTGCTCCCCCCTTCCGCTCTTGGTTTTTTGCCCCTCCGTTCTCACTGTGCTGAAAAACCTCGCTTTTTTGGTCTGAACGCACTTTTTTGTCTGTGGTTTATTCATGTTCACCAATCAAGGTGTTTCACACTGCAGTTGCAAGGAGGAGTTGCTGAATAGAGGTGGATGTGTTCGTAACGGATAGGATGTCTGAGCCCATCAAAATGGCCCGATGGGTTGGCGTATTGGTTAGTAACCGACCCGATATGTCAGGCACTGGCTTTTTTGCCCTCAAGTGTGACGGCAAGGAATAATGCAGCCATGTCATAGCGTCGGTCAACGACCCTTCATGAGCTCCACCGTCATCGGTCTCGAAAAGGGTTTTACGTATCCGCCAAAGAGTGGGTGTTCGTCCATGGCGGAGACCACTCCACCGCAACGCGGGCCTGTCCGTCTTCGCTGAGGTGTGACTTTCGCATGCGAGAGTACGTAAGATCACGCATGCGGTCGAGCGCACGAGTTGCCCTCCGCGGCGGTGCAGGTGAGACACACTGCGCTCGCTCTCGGAGTCGCGTGTCTACCTAGATTAGTGAACTAAAATTACCGTCGGCGTGGGCAACTACAGCACACGTCACGCGTGCTCCCTTGTCTGGCTGAGGTGGATGTCGATCCTTTCACTGAGACTCCTCTCCTCTCACGAAGGCGTGCTCCCGTCTTATTCTTTTTTGTGGGTGCTAACAGCATCTCGTCTCCTCTGGGATCTCCTCAGAGAGAAGCTTCGCCCCTTCGCATGCCGAATGAGTTGTCAGCGACAGCCAGCACGTCATGCGTTACGTGTTCCCTCCTCGCACCTAAAAGCTCGACCACGGCAAGCAGATCTTCGCGGACGTGGATCGGTTCTGGACGAAGTTGAACCGAAGTTTTGTGGTGGTCCGCCCCCAGTGTGTGTCCCGTCCGTTGAGGTTGCCCCTCTTTTCTGGGTTACAAATCGCGGTGACGAATACGCACATGACGTCTTTGGAGAAGGCACAACACGGCCACCACTCAACGTCGCAGCTGGTGTCGGTGGGCGTTTCCATCACATGAGCTCACACAGCTACTGTATTACTATCGGATACTGGCCATGCGTCTGCCCAGCTGATCAGCTCCTGAAGATACATCATATATGGGGAAGCCCCGATCCTTGAGCGAAGGATCGGTGCTGCTGGCTGACTGATCACTTGGAAAATGAGAAGACCTGAACAAAATTACAAACCGCAAAACAGGGTGGATGTGTACCACATCGAACACGTTTTCGGGTCAGAGGTTGAGGAGACTAGGGTTCGGTGAGAAAGCGGAGTGAGAGTGTGAGAGTGTGCATGTACAGACACAAAGTTGTCGCCTCACCTGACCCAACATTTTTCAAGGTGTTTTGATAAGGTGGGGCGAGACGACCTAAAGTGCACAAACTGACCTAGCCCTTTAATGCACTCTCCAAATTGTGCTTGCGCCGAATCAAGCAAAGAAAGCTCAACTCTGCTGTCATTACGACGTTCTCCGCGGTGGAGACTCGATCTCCTCTCTAGTTTGTGTAGGTGCATCGTCGTTGGTCCGGTGCAGTACAGTAGACATGGGAATTTCTCACGGACTCCCAGGCTTGTGGCTGTGCACTTTCGTCGTTGGTTGCGTTTGTGGCTGGCAGTTGTGTCGAGCTACGGCCGCTCTGGCTCTTCTCTGGCGCTTTTCGACTTGGCAACACTGTGTATTCTGACGATAGGACGACGCTCCCCCTCAAAACGGCTGTTTCCCCTCCCCCTCCTCCATTCGCTCTCTCTCTCTCTCAACGCCGTTCCCAACGGGTCCCAGTCCCATGGGTTTGGCTCAGAAAACGAGGTTGGAATGAGAGTTTCAGCACCGTCCGCTCAGCCGTCGTCTGGTTGTGACCCGCCTCCTCCCTCCTCTCCCCTCCAAAACGCAGTGTGGGCATTTTTGGACGGTGGACGCGCTGCTCCGTTGTTTGGCCGCCCACACCTCCCTCCTCTCCCCTCCCCCCCCTCTTGCCTTCCTCCCAGCGAACACAACGTCAACGCCCCCCGCCCGTGGGTCGCAGTGTCTGTCTAGAATCGCAGACGCATTACAATCGGCTTTCCCTCGCTAGCCGCATTTGGACTCCCTCTCCGGCCGCGTGCGTCCACGAGAGACTGACCGCCCTACGCGTAAGTGGCTCCTCCCTCCCTCCATCTCGCGCCGTGCTCTTCTTCTCCAGCTGCGTTGGTCGCGGACGGAACGGCTGGGAACAGACGGCAGAGACGCGCGATCCGCCTGGGCCAGTTCATCAAACACCAACCGGACGACCCCGACTCACTCCCCGTCGGCCACACGTCCTCTCCCCCCCTCTCCCCACTCTCTCTCTCTCTGCCTCTCCCGTTCCGCGCGGCCGCGTCGCTCGGGAAGAAGGGTCACTGCTCCTCCAAGCCGCCGCCTCGTAGGTGTTAACGTGTGCTCATGTCCACGGGCCAACCGACCAGAAGCATGTCCCGCCGCGGCGTCAAGGGAAGCCGCATGGGCGGCAACGACGTGCTCACGATCGACCAGCTCCGCCACCAGGACGACTGGGTGCTCGACACGGAGCGCTACCGCTGCCACGTGTGCACGCGCAACTTTACGCACTTTCGGCGAAAGCACCACTGCCGCAAGGTACGCGACGACGCTTTCATGATGGTTGGATGTTCTGCTCTGTACTCACCGTCGAGTTCTGTGTGTCTCTGTAGTGTGGTGAGGTCGTGTGCAGCAACTGTACGCTGAAGAAGGAGGCCGAGCTGCCGGTCATCGGTCGCTCGATGGTCAAGGTGTGCATGTCGTGCATATTGTCGCACTCGCAGGCACCGGCCAACCCGCAGGCGCCGTCGCTCGCGCCCACGTCGACCACGTCGGCGTCGTCCCCGCCACGTGCCGTGGACCAGCGGTGGGATCCCAAGAGCTTCCACTCGCCCACGGGCAACTCGGAGGGCGACCTCTCGCAGTACACGCGCGACTTCCACCAGCCAGAGTTTGACTACCCGCTGGACTTCAACTGGGACCACCCGTGGCCCAAGCCGCCGACGGTCGTGGGCGAGGCGGAGCGTCTTGAGGCGCTCCGTAGCTTCGATATCATGGACACACCGACCGAGGACGTGTTTGATATTATCTGTGATCTGGCCAGCAACGCTCTGAAGACGCCGATCGCTGCCGTGAGTCTGCTGGATGAGGACCGCGAGTGGTTCAAGGCTAGCGTTGGTCTCGCCCAGAATGAGGTGCCGCGTTCGGTGTCTTTCTGTGCGCACGCCGTCATGTCGAAGGAGCCGATGGTCGTGCTCGACACGTTGCTCGACAAGCGGTTTGCCAAGAACCCGCTTGTCACGGGTGCCGCGAAAATCCGGTTTTACTCTGGCGCGCCGATCGTCACGCCCACGGGCCAGATCCTCGGTACTGTTTTCGTGTTCGACACGCAGCCACGCACGACGTGCGACATTGCGACGCTTGAGAAGCTATCCAATGTTGCGATGAAGAACCTGGAAGACCGCAAGAACGCCATGTCGGCGCCGCTGGAACCTGGCATGGAGGCGCCGGTGCGGTCGATGCCGCGCCCCGACCCTGGTCTCCGAGGCTCGGTCAACGGCATTGCCAATCAGGTCGTTGCAGCGCCGGTGGCCGCTTCCTCCCAAGATCTTGTCGCCGCGAATGGCCCGGGTGATGGCCAGGTCACGGCCGGTCCGAAGATGGAAACGATGTTGATGGATCTTCTGTGCCGTACGACCGAGACGCAGCAGCAGTTAGCGACACAACAGGGCGCCATGTTCCACACACTAGGCCAGCACACGGCGGAGATTGACAAGCTCCAAATCGCGATGGCAAGAATGGAAGCCAAGTTAGATACGCTCGCGGAGTAGAATGGCGCTCGCCATTTTCCACCAGCGATTGCGAATGATGATCCGCCTGGTGGCTGCACCGCCCAGCGACGTGGCGACGATGATGAAGATTAGATGTCAGTCCAAGAGGAAGAGAAAAGCAAATCCATCTCTTCAGTTGAAGCAGCAAAGACGGAAACTCCCACCGACTCCCCCACGGAAAGAAAAAAAAACGCCAGAAAAATATATCGTACGAAAATGAAGATGAAGATCGTGTCGCTCTCGCCTCCCAGTTCAGCGCGGTCCGACGGTCCAGGTAGTCGAGCCAAGTCCGGTCTTGTCGTGCGGGCCGGGACGTGACCATGCGTTCTTTTCCTCGCGTTACTACTCAGTAATTTTTATTTTTCTCCTCGCTTGGATGTTGATAGATGCATTTTTCCTCCATTTGGCTGTGCAGTTCATGGGGTCGCCGCCGCCGTCAGATTGTCTCCGCGACGCACTGACATCATCAACCATCATCAGAAGATGCTTCTCGAAACTTTCGGATCTAGTCAGAGGTCGAGTCGAAAGCTGGCCTCTGACTAGATCCGGATACCACTATACGCTATACATCCAAACCCGGATACGTGAATTACACCATGTTTCACAGGTGGGAAAATCCGTTAAGTTCGCATGCCTTTCCTGGTGGGTTAGTTATTCTCTCAAGTCGTCACGAAAGGAAAGAAAGAGGAGCAAGGGGAAACCCCGCGGACGTTGCGCGATCGCCTCGCCCATCTCTTTCTCTCTCTCTCCACGCGACTGCCATGGCCACCAAGATGAAGGAGTACCGCTACTATCTCAGTAGTGGCGTCAACACGGCCATCCGCGTCAAGGTCTCGCTGCTCGAACTCGCGCCGGCCACGGCCTTGGCCGTCGACGCGACGCAGCTCGGCTCGCTCTCGCTCACGGCGGACCCCAAGCACCAGTCGCCGCCCCGCGCCAAGCAGCACGCATCATCACCATCCGGACTCACCCGCTCCAGCGATCCGTCCCGGCTACGCGCATTCGAAGCGCCCGGGCTCGAGCAGCGCTCGGGGACCCACGCCGAGCTGTGCAACGCGTCGATCAACGAGATCTTTGTGACGGCGCAGATCTTTTCCGACGGGTTCCCGCTGCATCCAATGGTGATCAGTTCCAAGGGTCCGACCAAGTGCAGCGAGTCGACGATCTACTGGAACGAGTGGCTCACGTTCCCCGTCAAGTACCGCGATCTCTCGCGCAACTCGCAGCTCGCGATCACTGTGTGGGGCGTCGGCTGGGAACCGATCGGCGGCACGACCATCTCGTTTTTTAGCAGACAGGGCGTGCTACTTGACGGCATGCAGTGTTTGAGAATGTGGAAAGGTGTTGAGGCCGACCCCTCGCCCGCCACAAGCACACCGTCGGAGATGCAAGACGAGTGGACCCGTCAGGAATGCTACCGGCTCGACAAGCTGCGTGAAAAGTACGAGCGCAAAGAGATCTCGCGCAACGAGTGGATGGATGGCGTGACCGATCGTCGCATCGCGCGGATCCGTCGAGGCTCGGAGCCGCCCGGACGCAAAGATCCGCTGGGGCCGTTCTGTTCGTACCGCGAGGACGCTGTACTGTGGATCGAGATGCCCTACTTTGGCGACGTCGTCGTGTATGAAGAAGAGCCGTACGCGCAGCGCAGTGCTGTCAACAACATGTTTGCGAAGGAGCAACTCAAGGTGCCTGGAAGTAATGTCAGCGGAGTCCCCATGACCCCAGTGAACAGTGGACCGAACGGTATCCCTGGGATGTCGCCACCAACCATGTACGGTGGCGATGCCTTCGCGAGTATGTACGACAAAACACGCGATGGAGGGCCTCTGGCTGGCGGTGGCTTCAGTGCTATGGTTGTTTGGGACCCGGACATAAACGAGGAGAACCCTGCCGAACGCAAATATCGAAAGCTCGCGCGTGACATTTTGCGTGGCTCGATCGATCCGAACCTGAAGCCAAGTCGAGATGAGAAGGCGCGTATTGAAGCACTGCTTGCAATGCCCACTGACAACTTGAAGAACGAGGATAGAGATCTTCTGTGGAAGTTCCGGTACACGTTGACTGACAACAAGAAGGCAGTCGTGAAGTTTTTGCTCTCCGTGGATTGGAATGACGAGACAGAAGTCAAGCAGGCGACGGATCTACTACATCAGTGGTGCGAGATTGACATTGCTGATGCCCTGAAGCTTCTTGGTCGTGAGAAGGAGTTTAAGCACGACATGGTACGCAACTTTGCTGTCTCGACTCTTGGTCGAGCCAAGAACGAAGATCTCCAGGACTTCTTGCTTCAACTTGTCCAAGCTCTACGGTATGAGAACGCAACTTCAGCCGTTGCATCGGCGCGTCAGGGCGGTGACGACAACGTCAGCACGGACGGTCCGATTATGAACGAAGCGCTTGGACCTCTCGCTCGTTTCCTGATCGATCGATCGGGTAAGAACTTCGAGATGGCCAACTATTTCTACTGGTATTTGCAAGTTGAGGCATCCAATTTCAGTCGCGAAGGCGACATCTTCCGCCTGGTGCTCAACCAAATGCTGGAGGACATGAAGCGAGACTCAGAGAAGCGGCCCATTTACGATATGTTGATGGCAGAGCGCGACTTGATGGAGAAGATACTGAGCTTCCACAACAAAGCTCGTGAGGAAAAGGGCCGAAAGGATATGAAAGAAGAGAAGTTCCGTCAACTTTTGCGGCAGTTCCCCTGGCAGAAGAATGTGATCATTAGGATGCCTCTTGATCCGACCATTCACCTGAGTGGAATTGTTCCGAACTCGACGAGAATGTTCAAGAGTGCTTTGTATCCTGCTGTCGTTGAATTCCAGACGATGCTTCCGGTTGAGCATCATGGTCACCATCACTCACACAACTTTGGTGCTTCCCAGTCTAGTAGCAATGCAATGCTTCGTCCTTCCACCGATTCGATCGTCGACAACGGATTGGGCCATTCGCATGTGTCTGGTATGTCAGAATCCGCGATACTTCGAGAATCCCTTTCTACTCGTGTGATCAATTTCATGAATCGAGACAAGGAAGGCCCAACATACAAAGTGATGGTAAAGAATGGCGACGATCTGCGTCAAGATCAGTTGATCATGCAGATGTTCATTCTTATGGATCGTCTACTCAAGCGCGTAAACCTCGATCTTGAGCTTACACCCTATCGAATTCTTGCAACCGGCGCATCTGACGGACTTATGGAGTTTGTTCCAGAATCGCATGCTGTTGGCTCAATCGTGGGTAAATACGAATCGCCCCAGATTCTGTCATTTTTGCGCGAGCATAATCCCGACCCGAAGGCTGAGTTTGGTGTGGCCCCGGACGCTTTGAACAGATACGTGAAGTCGCTTGCAGGCTACTGTGTGCTCACATACATCCTCGGTATCGGTGATCGTCATTTGGACAACGTCATGATGAAGACTCGCGGCAACCTCTTCCACATTGATTTCGGTTTCATTTTCGGTGCGGATCCAAAGCCCCTTCCTCCGCCGTTCAAGCTCACGAAAGAAATGGTGGAAGGAATGGGTGGTGTGCAGAGCGAGCACTACACTCGTTTCAAGAGATACTGCTGTCAAGCGTACAATTGGCTTCGCAAGAGCGCGGATCTTATTCTGAACTTGCTCAGCCTCATGGTCGACTGTGGTATTGACCAATTGTCAAACGACCCCGAGACCACACTTCAAAAAGTGCAAGAAAAATTCCGGCTGGATCTCTCCGATGAACAAGCGGAACATTTCTTCTTGGGATTGATTACGGACAGTGTTACGGCGTTGTTCCCTGTCTTGGTCGAGTACATCCACAAGATTGCCACGAAAATCAAATAGAAGTTCCGACTACAGCACGAGTCAGCTCTCCATACATTCAAATACAAGTGAAAGTGTAAGTGAACCACCATCCGTTGCGCATGTACAAGTACTATGTTGTGGCAGAAAGTACGTCAATTATCGTTTCCATCCATGAAGCAGCGAGGCATTTACAGCGCGGAAGTCGTCAACAAGCACGAATCGATCCATTTCGCGGAGCTTCGGAGGTTCTGATCGGTCTCCGCTCTCGTCCACGTGAGCTCGGTTTTGGAACTGAGCATCAATTATGCTGGCCAGCCGCACAGCCTTGAAGCCCGACGGTGACGGTGACTTGCAGGGTGGGAGCGAAACCTGCTTATGCAAGGGCACGGGCTGGTATTTGATTGCAGGCGACGATTGCGTCTTCACAGGTGAGTTGATCGGTGGAAATCGAGTGCGCTCCGTTGTCTCGGTTGG
>JAADVY010000301.1:0-19922 GCA_023336035.1 Pythium plurisporium
CGACAGTGTCTCTTGAGGACGCGTCATGGGCGAGATCATCGACCGTTATGTAGTATCCGTTACTGGATCATTGAGTGACTCTTCGGAAGAGTTCCTGAAACGAGTGTGGTTGTTTGCATGTGGTTGTTTGCATTGCCATAGGTGGTGGATGTGGTAGAAATTGCAGACACGCACAATGGGCTTAATCACATCGTCTAACTCATCCTGAAGCACCACCTACGCTGTAAGTCGCCAAATGCGAACGGTCTCATCGTCGCTCGCGGAAGCGATAACATTTCTTTGGAGTGGATGGACAGCCACGACATTAACAGTGCTCGAATGCATACTCGCCTCAGCAACAGCTTTTCCATCCTCCCGAAGCCACACGTGAATACTCCCGTCTGCATATAAATATATTGCCTGTCAGGAGCACGTTTCCGCATCACAAGTGTGCCAGCTTCTCACGTACCTTCACTGCCAGAAGTCACTAGCTCATTTTCAGAGCCAGCAAAACATGGTCTCAACACGAAGCGCTCCTGTTTGAAACCGCGCTGTCGCGACACGATAGTGTCGGTTGCAACGTCGAAGCATGCGATCTCTTCATGCTCGAAAAAGCTGAGAAGAATGAAATCGTCTTTTGGGGAGACCGTGATAGCCGAGATAAGGTGGTCTGCACGCAGTAGCAGACGATCGGACTTGTCCATAAGGTTGTACACGCGTAGTTCAGTCTCGGAGCATAACACAAACGCTTGATCTCCTTTCTGATTCACAACAATACTCAATGCCCGTCGACCACCCCATTGGTAGGCGACACTTGCATCTTCAATATTCTGTTGCATCTCAATCATTTGTCAGATCTTCTATATCCTCAGATTGACGATGGTCACAGCATCGCACCCATAAGACCAAAGACTTCTCCACGCTTCCGCTCAAGAAATGATTTCCATCGGGCAGCCAGCAAACGCTAGTGACACTCTCGGCAGGATGTTGAAAGCGGCGGCCTCGTCTACCGGTCTGGTTAGCGACGATAATCCACGTGAGATGCAAGCTCCTAGACGTGATCGTCGCAAGCGAACGTACCAGAGGATTCCACAATTGGATCACATTGCTATCTTCCCCACCGCCGCTGAGGATTGCGCGACTGTCTGGCGACCAGGCAACGCAAGTGGGTGCACCTTCGATGCATTGAAGAGTTTGCAACAGTTTGGTTGTCTATATGGGATCGGAATGGTAAGAAGTTAGAATCATATACGCAATACCAATGTCTTATACAGAATCGACGTACCAGTGCGAGCGTAATCTCGCCAGTCTTCGGATTCTCTTGGTCAAAAAAGACCAGCTCCCAAATAATGATTTTCCCGTCTTGAGCGACCGATGCCAAGTACTGTCCGTCCGGAGAAAACGCAATATCGATCACTTCGTGGGTGTGTTTGAGCAGAAGCGACACACACGTCACATCCACTTTTTCCGCACCCGCAAACGACACGGATTCCGAGGCAGTACTGTCGTCCCATGACACCAATTGCTGCACAAGCATCCACCCTGTTCAGCCATGTCGTACCCGACAAGAAAGCACCAGCCTACGCACCCGTAGACGACCGTGCGGCACGACTTCATCCGAACTGACGAGGGCTTCGATACGGCCCAAGAGTTCGTCGTCTTTGAGTGGTAAGTGGACCAGCTTCTCCATCTGCATCTGGTCCGCGCAGAGCAAAAGGATCGCAAGCTCTTGCACCTCGTTTTCGCTCTAACCACCATGGCAGTATCCGACGTTAGTCCTTGCTCTCCTCCTACTGCGCATACGACGCGTGCAGCTACCAGTTCAAAGTGGGGCAGAATCTGTTGCTGGAACGTCTCGAGCGCGCCCGGCACTTGCTTCTGCAGCAGCAGCTCCACGTACTTGCGCTTGAGCAGCAGCAGCGCCACTTCTTTGGCCGCTGCACGTGACTTCATCTGCGGCACGTCGCCGGCAGCGTCGGCGTGCTCGTCGCCTTGCGGTGGCGGCTGCACGAACGCGAGCGCGTCGTCCCAGCGGTGCTGCAGCACGAGCGTTTGCAGCTTCTCCATGGCGTCCGAGCGTACACGCACGCCGGCCTCGCGTTCGAGACACGAAGCGGCCTCCGCGAAGCCCAGATCGTAGAGCTCGCGCAGCAGCAGCCGCGTCCACTTGCGTTGGCTCGGCGCGTCGCGCGGCACGCGATCGCCACCGCCATTGTGACGGGCTGAGCCGGGCGTCGGGATCTCGGTGCGGACGAACATGGATGCGTCGCTGTCGGTGGTGTCGCTGCGCTTGCGCTTGGCGAGCGGCGTCGTCGCCGTCATTGGCGGCTGACTCTCTCGCTTTTTCCTTCGGTGTTTCTCTTGAAGATGGAGAAAGATGGTGTCCCCAACGAAAGCCCGCTCAAATACGGGACGTTACGCACCCTTCTCGGCTACAACCATTCTTCTCCTTGTCAAAGTTTGTACTGGTGGAAATGAAAACTTCATTTAGGCTATCTCTACGTCACTCTCGCTATGCGGCTGCAGCGGATTGATCGCTACTGTTCACGGCTCGCGTTGGTACGGAACGTTTCCTTGAACGGGCGATTTCGTGATGGGGATCACGAGCTCCCCGCAATCTGACGACGAAGACGACGAGGTAGCGTTGGGGTCGGCTGGGCGAATGGCTTCGTTGTGGGAGGATCCGACTGCCTCCACGTGGCGTGGATCAATGCCACAGTGCATCAGTAGACGCTTGAAGTTGTACTTGATGGCCCAGTCCAGGTACCAGCAGTTCGGCAGTGCCGTGTAGAGTTGCTTGAAGGCAGCCAGGCAGGAGGACACCTCACACAACGCCTTGACCTCCTCGGCCTTGACACGCAGCATCTCCTTCACGTTGAGCTCAGCCTCGCAGTTCTTCTTGTCAGCATTCGCAGTGATGAGCGATCCGACCTGAACGAGTTCGATCTGCGAGCACAGTGGGATGGCCAGCTCTGTCGGCGACGGGGGGACTCTGGTCGCTGTGGTCTGCGACGACAAACACGAGCCAACAACCACGAGCACCAAGAGAGGAATCCAACCTATGAGTCGTGTGGAGATCATGGTAAGGGAGAACGGATAGAGTGGAGTTGCTTGTGTGAGACAGCGAGGATCTTGGAGAATGGCATTTGCTGTGCAGCAGCATTCTCATCTCGTAGCAATCGTAAAACAAGAAACGACTGCCAAACAAAGAAAAAATCATAAACCTCAGAATTAGGGACATATCTGATTTAGTCCCGTATATAAAACTACTAACATTAGGGACAATTTTTATCGGCTCAGAGTCTGATGCAGCTCCTGAAGGATTACGGGATGAGATGGCATGACGGCACCACTCCTCGATTGTGCAGCCACGTCGCCTCGGCTGCCAGTCTCGTACAGTAGTTCAAGTGCTCCATCACCAGCCATGGCGACCGCAGCCGCGACCCGCGCGACACGTCGCGTGATCAACATGCTCTCGGATACCGTCACCAAGCCGACGCCCGCCATGCGCGAGGCGATCGCCTCGGCGGCCGTGGGCGATGACGTCACCGGCGACGACCCGAGCGTCAACGAACTGCAGCGCTACGCTGCCGAGCTGCTCGGCAAGCAGGCCGCGCTCTACGTGCCCTCGTGCGTGGAACCTATTGGAGGGGCAAACTGGTGGGCTGAACTGACATGGCGGGAATTCTTGCAGCGGCACGATGAGCAACTTGATTGCCGTGGGTACCCACTGCCGTCGGGGCGAGGAGATCATTCTCGGCCACAAGTCGCACATTTTCATGTACGAGGGCGCTGGCGCCAGCGGTTCGTACACATCGACAATGACCTGGATGCATCACGCAACGAACTGACATGACCCGATGGGAAATTTTAGCGTACATGGGTGTGGGGTTCCACACGGTGCCGAACCAGCCGGATGGTACGATCCGTATTGAGGACATCAAGAGCGCGATCCGCTCGGACGACCCGCACTTCCCGCGTACGCGTCTCGTCGCCTTGGAAAACACGCACAACATTTGCGGTGGCCGCGTGCTGCCGCTCGACTACCTGCGTAGTGTCGAGGCGTTCTGCAAGGAGCACAACCTCAAGCTCCACATTGACGGCGCGCGTCTCGCGAACGCCAGTGTGGCCCTGCAGACGCCCATCAAGGAGCTCGTCAAGGGAGCCGACTCAGTCTCGCTCTGTCTCAGCAAGGGTCTCGGAGCTCCGGTCGGCTCCATCCTCGCCGGCTCGGCCGAGTTCATCGCGGAGGCTCGTCGTCTGCGCAAGTCGCTTGGTGGTGGTATGCGCCAAGCAGGCGTCATCGCCGCGGCTGGCAAGTTTGCGCTCGAGCACCAGTTCGAGCGTCTTGCGGAAGATCACGTAAACGCCAAGGCGCTCGCGCGCGGCCTCGTACGTCGTCCTTTTGTCTCTCGGAGACGGCTTCTTGGGTCGAAGCGCTGACACATGTAATCAATCCATTTGTGTGTTCGTAGGCAAGCGTGCCTGGCATAGAGATCGATGAAAGCGCTGTTGATACCAACATCGTGTTCTTCAGCGTGAACGCGCAGGCGAAGGTCAAGTGCGAGGACCTCGTGGCCAAGCTCAAGGAGGACAAGGGCGTGCTGCTCGGCTCTGGCTACTGGGACGGAGTGAAGATCCGTGCGGTCACGAACCTGCACGTGACGGCTGAAGACATTGAGTACATTGTCGCGGCCGTGCGCGACATCATGGCGTGAGCGCTGCGTTCCAGTCCACGCCGTCCGGTCAAGGTAGAGTAGAAGGCTGTCACATCAATCGCAGCATGTTCTTGATCTCTTTGTCCTCTTTGATGCGTTGGCGGACGCGCGTTTCCCGATTCTTCTCCTTGCTTTCACGCCCGGCCAGAGCGACGTCAGTCGTGTCCTCGACGCTTTGCTTTATCCTTTGATTGGATACAAAGCAATAGCTCTTGGCATCCTGGCGCCGACGCAGCGCGTCTTCCTCCCGTTCTCGGATCTCGACGGCTTTGGCCTTGCGCACTTCCTCCCTTTTACGTAGCTTCGACTCGACAGCCTGGCGTGCCGCGTTGCGCATCATCGCGCCCGACTGCGCAACGAAGCTTTTCTCAAATTTGTGGGTGAGCTTGCGCGTGACCTCGTTCATTTTCTCGCGCTCCACCATCTCCCGCGTGTGGATCTTGGTAAGCTCCTGCTCATACTTAATTTTCTGCAATTTGACGTGCATCTCCAGGTGGATACCCGCGAGTTCGGCGGCGTGCTCACGTTGGAGCATTCGCTTGTCGACGATCAGCGCCTCGGCGGCTCGCTCGCGCTCTTCTCGACGATCTCGAGTCAGCAAGTCGCGTTCCTTGGCTTGCAGTTGACGCAGATCCTCGAGCGTATGGTAGGTGGGCTTACCGAGACGATCGGTGAGCATTTGGTGACGACAGAACGTACTCGGCGCGGGTGACGACACGGAAAGGCGCGGAGGTGGCACTGGCTGGATACCCTTCTCCCCACATGACTCAGCGATGTGGAGCGGTGCTGGCCCGTCTACATAGTGAATCGTTGGAGAGATAGCTACAAGCGGTGGCGGTGCTGGGCGGTGAGGGACCACTAGACTCGCACGTGCTGACGCGTGGGCGAGGCTGCCGAAACGCGTATGCGTAGGTATCGTCGCCACCGCGTCAGCTCGATCGGGAGATCGTGCGCAGGCGCCTTCAGAGGGCAGTTTTGCTTGCATTCGCAGGGACCATTTCGACGGCAACTCGGCCTGCAGCCACCGCCGGCAGTCTCGGAGGAACTCGTCCCCACCTCGGGCGTCTCCGATTGCCTGAGCGATCGCCCACTGATGGCGTAGCATCGTGGCACCAACGAGAGCCTCAATCGAATACAATCGAGCGAAGCTGTATGTGATCGGGTCGAATGTCTTGGCCAACAGCACGAGGGCGCGATGTCTGGCCTCCTCGACGCTGTCGAATGTCAGACGAACGAAGGATGTGACTGCGGCTGTGTCCATCGTCGGCGGAGCAGACTTTCGGTGCTCTACAGAAAACTTCCGAGCGAGATCCATCACACGCGCGCCGACAGCCATGACCTGGCGACTGATCGCGAATCGGCGGTACGGGTTCTCCGATTCGGCAGCCGCCGATGCCCCTTTGCCTCCCCGAACGGCTCCAACCAACAGCAGTTCCCGTTCAATGAGCGTCGGCTCTGCGTGGACGTGGTCTACCAGTAAATGCGGAGTCGCGTCGGCGTCTCGGGAGACCATGGACTCTTCAAAATGCTCAGGGGTACCAGGCGATAGCCACACGGGGAGGTACGCCCCACAGCGCTGCAAGCTGGCGGCTTCGACTTTGCTGGCGTCTCCGCCCGTCCACTCGGACACGGGGGCCGCAGTCGAAGCCGCGTACATTGCCATCTGCGACGGCGAGAGAGAGATCTCCACGACGCCATCGACCATGAGGCAGTGAAGCGCCTGTTCCTTGCACGGCCGCATCACTGTCCGTACGGTGCTGTTCCAGCTCGCAGCATCCGTCAGGAGATCGTACACGGCCGCCTCCATGAACAAAGTCGATGAATTCACGGCACCACACGTCAGTAGACAGGTTCGCAAGAACGCCATGCGCCGGCGAAGACCTTTGCAGAAGCGCCACCACCGCTGGAGACACACCACGGCTCGCAGGATTGTGACTTCGAGTGCGTTTCGCTTGCAGTGGCTCCGCGCCGCGCGCCACGTGCTTTGAATTGTCACCGCTGCATGGACTTGATGCATTTGTTCGTACGACAGCGCAAATGCCGCGCTGACATTCGAGACCAGCAGCGTGCGGTCGAGCGAGGCCATGAGCTGCATGTACATATCGATGCTCCACGGGATAAACACACGCATGTGCGAATACTCGGTGAGACGGTGACGATGAGGAACGGCCATGGCGGCGGCGTGGGCTCGTTGCGTTCGCTGGGCCTTGTGGGTCGGCATCAAGCGGTTCATCTTGCGGCGTTCCGCTCGCGTCGGCGCGTGGCCGCGAACGCGGATCCGCGCGTGAGAGAGCGACAAGGACGTCTGTGGTTTGGCCCTTAGTTGTTGCAGCTTGATGCATGCGGTGAGGATCTTGCGATTCACGTTGGTCAGCCGCTGCTCGAGCTCGTGAGAGAGCTGCGTGATGTGGACGAGCACCGCACGCTGCGATGGCAATGTGGCCACCCGATCTCGCAGTTCAGTCTGCTTGTTTTGTTTGAGCCGTTTGAGCATGGCAAGGTCGTGTTGAATCAGCTGCTTCTCTGTGATTAACACCTGGGTCTCGAGGCTTTGGTCCTTACGGAATATCCGCACGAGAGGTGGTGTCATGGTCTTCCTGAGCTTGCCCAGGGTGGCGTTCTCGCGCTGGATCCGAAGTGGTGTAGTGAGCTTTAATGTTTGAGGGGACGACGCCGGAGAAGCCATGACGACCCGCGACTGGCTGGGCGTCCGTAGCACGCTCACGCCCGATGGTACACAGCGCTGGCGAACGAGTGTCTCGCGTTCCTCTGGCGTCATCGTCATGAGAGCCGGATCTCGGAGGACTGTCTTCAGCGCCATCTCCACTAGCTCCTCTTCAAACGATGCCGTGTAGTAGATGAAGATCTCTTGCTGATCCTGCAGGAGCTGTTGGCTGCGGTACCGATAACGCTGGTAGACCAGTTGGCACCAAAAGCGGATCTTCTTGATCGCAATGGCTTGTTTCTTGGTGCGGAACCGAACACGCCACTGCTGGATGAGCGTCACGAGCTTCCGCAGCCCTCGGTGGGCGCCGCCAGTCATGAACAGTTCGTCCCCCATCGGCCCAACCAGTAGATCTTGGTGACCCAGTGACGTGACAAGCTGTGCAAACTCAGTTCGGATCGTGCGTCGATATAAGTAGCCGCGAATCGTCGACTGAACGCGAACGACAAGCTGGCGGATGCGGTGGTAGAGTGGCAGTAAGTGCTGACGCGAAAGATGACCGCGCACGACCCGTTGAACAATCACACTGGGACTGTTGCTTGCGTGGATCTTGTGGATTGTCGCCTCCGTGTGGGCGACATACTCCATAGCGACTTGTTCGTTTTCGTCAAAGTCGTGTGGCACCGCGAGCACGTCGCCGATAAAGAGCCGAACGTGCTGGGAACCAAAGCGGATACTGCGACCCGGCTGTTTGATGTACTCGACGTCTGTGACGACGTGGTCGTTGAGCGCCCTGAGCGACAGCGGTAGCTTGTTGATGATAAACTCTCGAGCGTTGACCTGGGACATCAACGGGTTGCCGTCGACTGTGAGCCAAAGAAGTTTTGGGCATTGAGTCACTCCTTCGATCGCACGCCACGTCGCAATGCTGTTGCCCGACAGAAAGAGCAGTGTGAGGCTTTGGAATTTTGACCAGAACGTGTCGTCGGGCGAAGGCAGTTGCGCGATTGAGTTGCCGTTCAGGTTTAGCAGGCGAAGTGTCTTTGCGGTGCACGCGATCGGCGAAATGTCATCGATCGCATTGTGAGGCAGGCTGAGCACGGACAGATATTCATACCCGGACGAAGCGAACAGGGCCTCGAGGCTACGCAGGCCCTCATGTGGACGCTCGAGGATGTGCTGCTGCCAGCGAGCGAGGTCGTTTTCGAGGTCGTCGCTTGCAGCGTCGTCATCTTCAGCATTCGCCCGCGTAGTCTTGACGTCATTCTCAAGTGCCTGCAGCTCAGCGACGCCGTCGTGGTCATCATCTGTATCGTCGTGGAAGCTCCTGTCGTCTCTGGCGTGCCGCTCTGTGGATTGTTGCTGTGCCATATTCCTTCGGTAGCGACGCTTCCGTCCATGCGTGACACTTTACCAGGACTTCACGTGTTCCAAATAAGGACCGCGAGCTAGAAAAAGACCCAAGACAATCGCAGCGTCGGGTGAAGCGAATGACGCCGAGCATGTTCTGGCCATATATCCATGTTGATGCCATTACTTCATTGGCAGACTCCTCGTGCACCTATGCTCAATGTGCTAGAACGTATCGTCCATGCTAATCATGAGGAAGTGTGTCCGTCAGCCATCTCCACGTCATCAGCTTCACCGTGAGAGGGGGGATTCTGCTCTTTGTCGGGCTCCTCGTTAATGTGCGCCGGAGTGGCTGCATTTGATGGCGCCTTTCCAGTTTTTGCCTTCTTAGCCTTCGCCTCAGGGGTTCCTGCCGATTCACCTTCGACGCCGCCATCCGACTTGTCTCTCTTGTTGTACGGTTTCCGTTTCCGCTGAATCTTCGGATTAGGCGCGGGCAACCAAGTTGTACTGGCTGCGTAAATAGCCCCGACGGCAGCAGCTTCGAGCTCCGTTTGTCTACGCAATTGCTCTTCAGCTGGCAAACTGCCAGGCGCTTCCAGAGCGGTCATGTACTCCTCCAATGTACTCACCCAGGAGCATGTGAGCGGCAACTTGGAGTATTCGTTGAGAAGCGCCTTCAGGCGTGATGTTTTCTGTGTCTGGTTTGCTTGCTTGCTCAGGGTCTTATGCGCTTTTGTGATCCAAACATCTACCCGACCAATGATTGATCGGAGTGGTGCGACAGCCTTGGCTGGATCAATGAGGTGATGCTCATTCGCATACACGATAGCTTCCATCAGTGTTTCTCGTGATGGTCGCTCTTGGAGCAACGAGACAGTCACCAACGCCCATCCAACAGCACGAAGAAGCGTCTCGTACACCTTGACCTCGGGAAAATGAGCGATTTCCATCGCCTTCGCGTCGGTCAAAACCTCAGTGAATTCGGGAGAAAGGAAGCATAAGTCGTCGGATGCAGCCGTCTGTGATACGAACTTTTGTCGCTGCAAGCTTGTGGGAGCGTTTATCAAGCGGATGACACGATGTATCCAGGTCTTTGCTCGAGGAAGTCCATGTTGACGAATCACATAAGCTCGTTTCAGCTCGTCCAAGGTTGCTTGTGTTGCAGCTAGTCGCTCTTTGCCGATCCGAATCATCACCTGAAGTTCATCGACTTGGGCCTTTAACTCGGCATGCTCACTCTTCATTTTCGCTAGTTGCTGCTCAACGCCACCAGCAACAAGAAGAGCTGATAACCGTTCTCGATTCTCTGAAAGCTTCGCTAACATTGGCCCAAGCATGCTCGGCATCATATCAGGCACAGTTGGTGGTTGAGGGACAGCGACGACCGCCTTCTCCTTTGACGCAGGTGTTCCATTTGGAGCAGTATCGCTTGACTTGACGCCTTGCTGTGAAACTAGCAAAGATGATACAGCGGCTGCGGGTATGGCTGCTGTTGGAGGAGTAGCGGTTGCTCCTGTCGGCTTTACCTCGTGTCCCACTGTCTGTTGCCTAGTCGCGTCCCCTTGAACAACGCCAAACTTTGCTGACGGCAGTAAAATGTTTGGGTACCTCTGAACAAATGCCAGTGTATCCATCGGAACATTCGGAATCGCCGGTGTTGTCGAGGAGGACGTGGATAGAGGCGCAGAAGAAGTTGCAATCGGGAGTGTGACGGCAAGGGATACGGGTACATTTGTCGTTGAAGCCGCCATCCCAGCTCCTTGTTCACTTGTCGATCGACTGTTGCCATCAGCAGAGGAAGTAGTAGGTGAAGGAAGAGCCGCAGCTGCCGCCTCGAATGGGTTCTTCAGAGTTGTGAAGCACGACTTGGCTCGCTCAATATCGTCGATACGGGCGCGCAATTGATTCATGTGATTGTTGCAACTGAACAACAACATTTCACTCCGCTCCACTGCTTTCTCCTCACGTTTGATCTTGCGCTGTGTAGCTGCATGCTGCTTCTCGTAACTTTTGCCGTAATCGTTGTCAGTCCACAATGTTGGCTGGCTCTCCACCGCTCGGAGAAGAGCACTTTTCAGTTCGTGCAGTATCGAACATGACGGGCACGTGTAATTTTCCACTTTTTCGGCCTTCTCCTTGGACATACCGATACAATTATCGTGAAACCAATCGTCACAGTAGTCGCATCCGATCATGAAGCCATCGTAGGGCTGCCTACAAACACAATAACGCTCCGTTGCTGACTTCAGGACATCCCGATGCATATCCAGGTCAATCACAAGACGAGCATTTTCGTACTCGTCAAGCAAACTGATCAGAGTTGCTATACGAGCCTGTCCGTTCTCAAGGCCGGACGCAAGAACTCGCTTTTCCCAGTCCACAGCAAGTTCGACATGCTCCTTCAACATGTCAAATGCTGGGAGCTCGATTGCAATTTCATCTCCTTCTTCGACAAGTGCCTTTGCAACTGCCATCGTGAGCCGATTCACTTGTTTCGTCATGAGTCCCTTGAGCCGCTTCTTCAATTTCGCAAGCCACAGCTTCGCTTTCTTCAGCTCATCCAGAATAATTTTGAAGGATTCCGGTTCAAGAAGCAGGCTATAAGCCTCACCCAGGAGTTTCTGAATCTCGTCAATAGGCGCATGGTTGTCCTCCATCGCTTTCGTAACTCGTGTCCGCCAATCTTGAACAACTCTGTCGTGCATCAGGAGGTATGGCAGAGGCCACAGTAGCTTCCGGAGCAAGTCAATCGTTCTGTCGTCGAAAGTCGTGAACTCAGCACGCATGGCGTCAAGACGTGACTCGAGTTCAGACCCCTTCACGACGAGATCTTTAATGGGCAGCGACTCATTGTAGAAGATCGAACGCGCGCTTTGAAGCCACTCAAGTATCTCAAGAGCAACAGACAAACCATTCAACTCGGGGGCTACAGCGTTGAAGAGAGAGCCTTCGTCTAGGGTTTGAGAGATCTGCTCACGCCATTGCTCCAGCTGCTTCACTGCATCGTCAGGGGTATCAACGGATCGCGATACTTCGTCTTGTGTTGCCGAAGTCGCCAGCAGTTCGTCAAGCTTCTTCTTATCGTCCTTAGTCTCCACTGCATTCACGAGAGCAACACTCTCCTCAACCAACGTGAGAAGCGGATCAAGAACCGAGAACGAACGAGCACATTTTTTGTGCTCGTCATCTGCAGCGTCTTCTGAGCCTTCTTCAGAAGTCTTCTTTGGGCATCCAGCTTCGCGGCGGATGATGTCAACGATGTCGTCGACCTTGAATGGCTCAGCAACGAAAGGACCAGGGGGGTCAACAACTGGAGGCATCTCTGACTTGCTTGACGCTTCCGAGTTTTCCCCAACCACTTCATTCTGGTCTGGTGAAGAAGTTGCCAAACTATCACGCTCTCCTCTTTCGCTGAAGCCGAACCCGCTATCAGCTTGGTTTGCGGGAGGATCTTTACTCTCAGACTTGACGTTTGGCATGTTAGTAGCATAATCCGCTCCAGATTCGCCAGCAGAGCCTGCATCTTTGTCACCCTTCATAAGCTTTTTCTTAGCCTCTGACACCCGAGAGAAGATCATCATATCGTGACTCTTGAGGCTCATACCAACAACATCAACAGCTTCTGGTGCCCGCCCTGCAACTACTTCGATAGCTTTTTGTTGCCAGATCGCCAGATCCTCAAGTTCTCTTGATAAGATGCGAATTTCTTCAGGAAAATGGAATCGTAAGCGATGCGACTCTTCTTGCAAGCTTCTTAGGTCGTCCAGTGTGGTCCAATGTTTTGACATGCGTTTTTTTCTTGACTGCCGAGGTGGAATCGCCTCGCGGACTCGCTCGGCCCATAGCTTCTCTCCATGAACGATCTCAAATAGCTCAACAGCTTCATCGAAAACGACAGGAAGACTAGCGATTTTGTCGAGGATGCTGCACGCATGAGAAAAGTTACCGGCGGGCTTTGCCGTGGGAACCGGGTACTCGTTGTACGTCGACGGAACAGTTGGCATTGGTTCATCTTCAGTGTCCTCGGCTCTCTTATCAGTATTTGGTTCAACAGCTTCCGTTGCTGAGTTAGTTCTGGCCCCGATCTTGACGAGAATGTTGAGCGCACTCTTTTGAACCTCAGCTGTTATAGTTAAGATTTCTTCCAAGCGCTTCGTATAGAAATCCACGTTGACAACAAGGCGTTCCGCTTTTTCCAACAGTCTGTGCAAAGCGTCAACGGGTTTCTTGCCCTTCATGAACAATTCTGTTGCTTTGGAACGGTCGCTTGTGCTGGTACTACCCTCCATCACAGAGGTTGAGTCCAAGCTCGCCAGCACTCCGTGTGACAATCCAGAAGAAAATATCTTCTCAAACGTCTGATGCCCGACAACGTCACGAATTTCGTTGATCCACCGTCGAGCAGTGTCCAGTGCGGCTTGAATATCTCGCTCGATCTGTGGTTTCCATCGTGATTGCTTCTTCGTGTGAAGTTGCTTTCGAATATTCTTGGCTTCGTCAACCACTTCCTCGAGTTCTTGGAATGGCTTTTTAGCTGCAAGCATCACGGCTGCGTTACTGCACCATTCACGCGCTGCGATCTCAGCTTCGAGGAATTTTTGCTCCTCCATATCGACAGGCATTGCGTTTCCTTCTTCTCGTAGCTCCTTCAATTCGTCCAGTGAGACATCCGCGCCTCCTTCGATCGCTTCCTTCACCTTGTCTGCCCACTCATCTGCGCACTCCAAGAGGTCTTGCATTTCGTACATTTCGGCGCTGTCGTCGCATGGAGCGTCGTCGACAAGTGCACGAATTGCTTGAAGATCCATTTTCTTGGGCTCGGGACCACCGCGACGTGATGTTCGTCTCTTCGGAATGCACTTGCGAACTTTTGCCAGCCAACTTTGTGCACTAAGCATTTTCTGCTGGAAAAGCTCGACTTCTTTTTCGAAATTCACGGGGATTAGTTCAATCTTAGCGATAAGGTCGCGCATCGCCGTCAGGTTCACTTTGTCTTCTGCGAGCATAGTCATGATCGTGTTTTTCATCTCTTGTGCTTCTTCGAGAATTCTCGTGAACTCTGCCTTCTCAGGGTAGTTGACTCGAACGGAGACTACAGCGCCATGTAACTCCTCGAGTTCAGACAAATCGCACTTGCCTTGGTTGCGACGATTGTTCCGATCAAAAGCGTCTTTCAGGCGCCCGTACGCAACGTCAAAGTGTCGCATACGCATTTCAGCTTCAAGTTTGTGTTGGCTCTCAAACAAGAGATCTTCTGCCGTGTGGACAAGATCCTCCAACTCCACCCTGTCGACTTCACGACCTTTTACATCCTCGAAACACGTTAGCCACTTGGTGAGACGATTAACTTGTCGTTCTAAGACACCCAGCTCCGTTGCAGCAATCCCACTGGACGCTGCTTTCGCAAGTAGCTGAGCCATCTCGCCGTAGTCGTCCATGGTGATGCGCTCGAGGCGCATAATTTGGTAAAATGTCGCGATCCACTGGGCTTCGAGCTCAGCCGGATTATTGGCTCGCGTCGATGCTGTAGCCTCGGTCGCTGGCATAACGTGCTTGGGCACCTCCATGCTGTGGCGTGCGTAGAGCGAGCATGCTGCATCGGTCGTATTGTACTCGAATCGATGCAGATACTGTAATGCAAGACATGTGATCTGCTCTTCAGTGTCAAAAGTGGATCCATCGCGAAGCGACCGTGCCAATTTAAGGTATTTTTCAAGGTCGCCCCCCAACGCTACACGATCACGGCAATGTTCATGAGTCCTTACGGGCTGAGAGAGCCGCATGCCGCCGTGTGCGCAAGTCTAAAGACACAAGAGCCCTTCCACATACCGTTCGCACGGTCCAGCGAGTACCGCGCCTTGGAGAGATGCATGACCTTGAGCATCTTGCGCGCGCGGTCCGACTCGTCGTCGGCGACGCGCGCCGGCTTCTCGCGCAGCTCAGGCAGCGTCGCCTGGAAGCGCTTCCCCACGCGCGAGCGGATCGCGATGAATTGTGCGTTCACGTTCGCTGTCGAAGCGGCGCCGCCGCCGTTCGCACCCCCGCTGGTGGCGTTGCCGCTACTACTCGGGCTCTCCCGCGAGAGCGCGCTCTCGAGGGACGACGGTGAGCCGTCGAGCGCGCGGCTCGGCTGGCGCTCGCGTGTGGCCGTGGGCGTCGAGGGAGCGGCCCTGTCGCTCTGGGTCCCTTTGCGGTTCATGGAGCGATCGCGACCACCAGCCGCGCGAGACGCCGCTTTCTCCGATAGCAGCTTTTTTCCGCACTCCATGCCCTCCGCCCTCGCCGCAAAGGTGAACGATTTACGAGCGCGCATGGGATTGGATGAAATGTTTCCATTTGTTTGATTGGTGGAAAGTTATCATATGCGACTTCTGTCACCTTCGTGCAACCTCTTGGTTCCCTGAGTGATGGTCGCGTTTCTCTTGTTTTGCACGGAGTTCCCCCTTCTGGAGTTAGTCTCAACCCGACAGGGGAGGCGACAGGATGGCGTTGGCGAGCGACGCGGCGGCCGTCAAGGCCGAGCACAAGGAGGGGCCCACGGCGCTGGCGGTGGTACTTGCGGCGCCACCAGCGGCGCTGGCCATGGATCTGCCGCTGCTCAGCGACAAGCAGGACCGCATCGTGGACTTTGCCAAGATCTACCAGCGCAGCAACGATGAGGATGTCTACGAGTCGCTGCTCGATCTCTCGGAGGAGCTCGCGGGCATCGCGTCGATAAAGGCTGAGCAGCGTGAGCGACGTGCGCTCGAAGGCCAGCAGGAGAAGATCACGTATGCGACCGACCAGCTCACTCTTCTCACCACATCAAGTGAGCACGGCGGTGGCATCGCGGGCGACACAGCGAACAACAAGACGGCACTCGCAAAACAGCAGCTGCTCAGCGCTTCCCGTGCGAGAGAGACCAAAGGGAAACCCATGCGACGCTATCAGGGGTCCACGGTCTCGCCGTTTGAGCATGCGTTAGTTCATTCTGCTGCCGCTCAGGCACGCCACGACGAAGAGCGCGACGATGACGCTTTGTACGTCAAAGTTCAACAGATTGCGTGGGAAGATGATATCATCTGGGGCATCGACTTCGGAGTCAAGAGCAAGCAAAACGGCGATGAGACAGCGGCGATTGAAGAGAATGAAGACGAAGAAGGATTGGTCGGTGGTGGGGTGTCATCGAAACCCAATGGATATGGAACACCTTTCGCACGAAGCTCGTCAAGTGATGCCGCTAATCGAGATTCACTGTCTCGCTCGGATCGATCCACGAAATCATCCGCATCCACAGGCTACAAGACACTGTCGTATAAGGAGATGTACCCACGTCGCAAGATGGCAACGGCTGATATGCCATGGGTGCCTTCATACACCGAAGAAGAGTTCGATATGACGAAACCACGAAACTATCGTTGGGAGATACGTACGAGCGAAAACGGAGGTGCGAAATCGAACACTAGTTATACAACCCCGATCGAGCAGAAGAAGAAGGATCCAGCAACTGCTGCCAAACTGCCGTGCCCTCTCAACAAAGAGCTGGCCGACGGATCTTGGGTCGCTGCTATTGGATGGAATTCAACGCAGGATATGCCAGAAAGCAAGTTAATTCTCGATGACAACGACGCATCGTTGATTCTGACGGTTCCAGACATGGATGACGTTCGTCCGACGTTGCGCATTCCAGAACGAAAGCTTGGCGCAGCAGAGATCAAGCTTGAACAATTGGACAAGCAACGCAGGGAGAAGAAACAGCGAATTGACGCTGTCATGGGGAATCTTGAGTTTGGTGATGAAACTGCAGAGGGGCGTCTGGGTACTGAGGGTGGTGGCAAAAAGAATAAAGACAGTCGAGTGGTCAAGAATATCGGATACGTCCACCACTCTCTCCCTGCAATCAAGCTCTCGATGACAAAGCCCGAGCTTCCCAAAACCAAATTGCGTGAGTTTCATCGACCTCGTAGCAAGTTCAAGATCAACGAACGCATGGCATTTACCCAACCACCCGTTGTTCCCATTCCACCCGTCGAGGAAGGCGGAGTTGTGACACAGATCAAGAAGAGCTCAGACCTTAACTTGACCACCGGCGGCAAGATCATTCTGGTCGAGTACACAGAGCAGAACCCACCGATGTTGTCGAATCCTGGCATGGCGTCGCGCATTCTGCACTACTGGCGTCCGCCTGACAACGAGGAAGATACCTTGGTAGGAAAGAAGAAGGTGAAAAAGGCCAAGCCGAAGGCTCCTGAGATGAAGATGGGTCAAGTCATTACACTGGGCCACCACGACGAGACGCCGTTTGTGGGCGACGTTCCTCCCGGCCGAGTGGTGACTTCGCTGAACTCAAAGCTCTACAAGGTGCCAATCTTCCAGCACAAGCCCGTGGCTCCCTTTGCACCATCGACGTCTTCTCGTGAAAGCGGACAGTACGAGTTGTTCTTGCTGTGTCGATCAGTCTCAAAGAGTAAGAAGGGCGCAGCGATTGGTGAGAGCGCGAAGACTACATTGTACATCTTCGAGATGCCGGACTTGTTTTTAGCGGGTCAGATCGAACCGCAGATTGAAGTTCCTGCTCCAAACTCACGCAGCGCTAATGACTTTATCCGCCCGTACATGTCGTTCCACATTCTCCGCTTGTTCAAGAAAGCGAGTGATGGGGAGCGTTTGAAGATTGAGGATATCGCACGAGCTTTTCCGAACCAGTCGGGAACTGCTATTCGAAAGCGTATGAAGGAAGTCGCGACATTTGAGCGTGGTGGTAACGACTCAGGCTGGTGGAAAAAGAAACCGGCATCACAATTGACAAGTGAGGAAGAAATTCGGGCGAGCATCAATCCCGAGTCTGTTTGTCTGTACGAGAGCATGATGGCAGGTCATCGTCGCCTTCTTGACATTGGTCTCACTAAGCTGTTTACGCCCACGGGTGTGCAAGGTGCTATCAACCTACTTTTGAAGCGACTGGAGTTGCGCAAACAAGCCTTGACTCTGGCTCTAGTTGAGCCACTCAAACTTGAGCGGCGAGCAAAGGAAAAGGCCGAACAAGACGTGTGGAAGCGTGATGCAACCGTTCGAAAGCTGGAAACAGACATTCAGGTCGCTCGTTATATCCATGAGCAGCTTCAGTTGACTCCGTGGAACTTGACAAACAACTACGTTGAGTGCCATTTGCAAGGTAAAGGTTCAGGTATGCTGTTGTTGGGTGGCATCGGCGATCCAACTGGACGTGGTGAAGGCTTTAGCTTCGTACGTGTGCCGCAATCACGAGCGAAAAAGAAGGAAGGTGAAGAGGAGACTACCGCGGGACCCAATGCAGACGCTGCGGCTGTGCAGAAAGCAGTTGCAGCCGTCACGGGTACTACTGCCGATTTGCGTAAGCTCAAGATGAAGGAAGCTGGTGATGTGCTGCGAAACCTCGGTGTCGCTGAGGCGGATATCAAGAAGTTGCGTCGTTGGGATCGTATTCATATGGTGCGAGAACTGAGTAGTCTTGCGACTGCCCACGGCCGAGCTGGTGCTCTGAGCAAGTTCGCTCGAGGAGCTCGCAAGTCTCTTTCTGCTCAGCAGCAGGATTACCGACGCAAGTGCGATGTCATCTACGAACGGCAAATGAACGTGCTTAGCGCAACCACAGTGCAGTTTTCTGACGATGAAGAGTCAGGAGACGACTCAGACATCCTCGAGCTCGAAGATGAACTTCTCGGTGCCGGAAGCTTTGGCAAGGATGACCGCGAGAAGATCGTGAAGCTTGGACCAAAGAATCTGTTCACGAAAGGTGGAGGCGGTCTCAACCGGTCGAAGGAGGCTCTCGCCGAACGAGAAGACGCGGTGGAATTGGAGCGCTTGATGAAGGAGATGAAAGAAGACTCTGGTGCGACAAGTGCCAGCCGGCGCTCCGATGTTGATGCCAGCAAGTTGCGCACTCAGTTGCGTGCAAGCGGTATCACAGACGGTGGATCAGGCTCGGCAAATTCGTCTGTCGTCGGTGGTCAAGGGGGCACACGTCCGGGCTCTTCCATGGGTATGTCCCATGGCGGCTCAAACATGGCATCAGCGATCAACACACCGATCGAGCATCGGTCACGAGCGTCATCACCGACGAGCGCATCAAAGTGGCCGTCATCAGGAGAAACTCCAAGTCGTGTACCAGGGCGTAAGGTGCTGAAGCGAACGACGCGCGTTGTGGAAGAAGATGGAACGGAGACGGTGCGAATTGAGTTTATTGTGGATGACAAGCAGGTGGCTCGCTTCCAGGCCAAGCAGCACCGTCAGGATCGTCTCCAGAAAGCAGATGAACGCAGCTTACTGAAGAAGCGCAAGCGCATGCTGGCTTTGGAAGACGACACAGCTGGATCAAGCTTGCTGGACGTCGCGAAACGCCGTAAACAACTGCAAGAGGAATTGAAACAGCTTCAACGTACGGAGGAGCAGAACAAAGACTACGTGGAGATGTTGGAGCGAGAGGGAGAGGCCGGACTGGGACCAGGTGGTACTCCACAGAAAGGAGGGGGTGTTCGCTGCACACAATGTGGCCAGCTGGGTCACATGCGCACGAATCGGAGTTGCCCTCTGTACATGGCTGATGGCGGCGGAGGTGTGACAGGCGAGGCAAGCGGTGCTGCGAAAAAGATCCGCAAAGCCGGATCTGATGAGGTGGAGAAGATCACCGTGAACTTGGCGGAACTTCGCGAAGGCGCCCGCAAGCACGAAGCTGAGAAGAAGCGGAAGCGTATTCAGGAACAAAAAGAGCAAGCGGAGATGTACAAGAAACCGTACATGAACACGGTCGTGAAGCAAAGCCGTTCGCGTATGCCTGTTTCTCATCTGAATGGAAATCTCAGCGTGGTGATCGAGAAGCTGATGGACATGCCTGAGAGTGAGCTCTTCCGCTCGCCAGTGGATGCGAGTGCCGTGAAGGATTACTACCAGATCATCAAGCAGCCGATGGACTTGAGCACGATCAAGAAGAAGATTGATGATATGGAGTATGACTCGATGCGTGACTTCATCAAGGACCTTGAGTTGATTGTGAACAACTCGAAGATTTACAATGGCGACCCAACGCGCTCTCTGATCACTGCCAACGCCGTCAAGATCCAAAAGCGAGCGCAGGAAGAACTCTCTACGCTGAACGCCGAAGGCGGCACGCCGACAGCCGTAGAGCGCAGCTAGGAGATGAGATCGTAGCGATGATCTAGTTCACAATGAATTTGCCTTCAATTCGAATA
>JAADVY010000302.1:0-19921 GCA_023336035.1 Pythium plurisporium
GGGGGGGGGGGGCGACGGTATTTCTCATCCTGTGTGAGAAACGAAGGCGCAGAACATTCCGTTTTATCATTTCTCAGATCGCACTGAAGAGAGAGGATGGGTACAGGAGCGACCCCCAAACGTCGGGTCGACTTTTGCATTCAATGTTCTAGTATGCACACGTCACAGATTGCATGGCTTCACTTTCAAAAATGGTGGATACATTCGTTGATGCACAACTCGTTTCGCAGTGGTGAACGGAGAATACTGGGTGCATTCGTGCGAGAAAAACAACATGAGAACTGGTCGCTAGGCAGGTCGCGAAACCTACCCATGCATAACACCGTATACATCGCAGGCAACGAGACGGTGGCGACTTTTCCTTCTACGAGCTTGCTAAGCTCTCGTGGGTCCGCCCCTTGGATGAGCCGCTTCCGTCGTGGCGTCGCACAATACCTGCTGATCTCGGCAGCCTCCTCGCTCCACTTTCGTCGCGTCTGTGGAAACAGCATGCTAGCACCAAACCGCCACTCAGTGTGCGTGGCGACAGCGAGACATGAGAGACACGCCTCGAGATCGCTGGTCCTAGATTCTCCCACGCCAGTAGGGGAAGAGGCACACCAACAAAAGCAGTGGTCTGACCCTCACTACTAGAGACGACTCGTGGTCCGTGTGCTTTTGCAGTCGGCGTTGCCGCCAGATCGTCGGAGCATCTCAGTTCTCAGTTCTGACTGGACTTCCAGTGTGGACCTCCATAATGGAATATCTGGCATCGCTTTTCAGAGGCATGATCTGGTTTTTGGAGCTCGTCATGTTCCATCGACAAGCTCACTTTGGAAACAGTATCCGCGAAACGGGGATGGCGTGCGTTGCGCGCGCGTGCCGCGCCGCCGTTGCCTCGCGACGTGCGCTGCTGCGCTCGTCTTCCCACGTCGCCTCCGTCACGCACTGCGATCGCCGTTTGTCGCGTTTCGTCTCCGTCTCGTCTCCCGTAGGGATGCGTCGCTTCGCTTCGTCGTTTTCGTCGTCGCCGCCGCATCTCTTTGACCGCGTGCTGCACCACGCGCAGCGCCCCGCGCTCTTCGAGACCGACGCTGCGTCCCCATGGACCTATGCCCAACTTCTCCACGAGGCCGTGGAACTCAGTGAGGCGATCCGTGCGGCACTCCCCCACGCGGCCGGACCACACCCACGCATCGCGTACCTCGGCAGCCGCGGTGCGGCGTACGTCGCGATCCAGTGGGCCACGTGGCTCGCCGGCGGCGTCGCCGTGCCGCTCCACTCGGCCCATCCGCAAGAGGAGCTGCAGTACATTCTGGACGACGCGGAGACGTCGCTCGTGATCGTGAGCGACGAGTTCCTGGAGCAGGAGATGCTGCGCGGATTTGTCGAGAGTGTGAAGCGCGACGGCAAGATCGCAATCCTCCCGTACGCACACCCGACGCAGCGAGCCACGAATCGCTACGACCACACAGAGCATACGGTACGCAAGTGGCTCGGTGACACGCGGGGCGAACACGGTGCCCACATCGTGTACACGAGCGGCACGACCGGTCGACCCAAGGGCGTCGTGACCACGCACGCCGGGCTCACGGCGCAGACCTCGGACGTCGTGACAGCCTGGGAAATGACCGAGAATGACCATTTGCTGCACTTTCTACCGCTCCACCACGTCCACGGGATTCTCAACAACTTGCTGTGCGTGCACTACGCGGGCGGCTCGCTCGAGTTTCTCGCGTCGGCCAAGCCCGAGCTCGTGTGGCGCAAGCTGTTGGAAGGACAGGACGACCCCCAGAAGCGACCCGTTTCGATGCTCATGGCCGTGCCCACGGTGTACATGAACTTGTTGGAGGAGATGGAGCGAGACGCTCCAGGCTCGTACGACAAGCAACGCGCCGTGGAGGCGGCACGCGGCTTGCGGGTCGCGATCAGTGGCTCAATGGCCTGTCCCGTGTCGATCCTCAATCGATGGGAAAAGCTCACGGGGTTGCGTCTGCTCGAGCGGTACGGCATGACCGAGTTGGGCATGGCCCTCACGAACCCGCTTCACGGCGATCGCCACCTCGGATACGTCGGGCAGCCGTTCCCAAGCGTGCGCGTGCGGCTCGTGGACCCCGACACCGAGGAGGAACTGTCCGTGGAGAGCGAGCACGAAGGCGAGCTGCGTGTCAAGGGCCCGACTGTGTTTAAAGAGTACTGGCGCAAACCCGAGGCGACCGCCAAGGAATTTGACGCCGACGGCTGGTTCAAGACGGGCGACATTGCGCAGTACGACACCCAGAAAGAGAGCTTCCGCATCCGTGGCCGTGCGAGCGCCGACATCATCAAGAGCGGCGGCTACAAGATCTCGGCGCTCGACATTGAACGTGTGCTGCTCACGCACCCGCGTGTCCAGGAGTGTGCCGTGTTTGGCATCGCCGACGAAAAATGGGGCCAGATCGTCGCGGCCGTGCTGCGCGTGGCCACGCAGGACGCGGAGACGTCAACGCTGAGTGAGGAGCTCCGTGCATTTTGTCGCGAGCACCTGGCCGACTACCGCGTGCCGCGCCGAGTGTTTTTTGTGGACGAGATCCCCAAGAACGCGATGGGCAAAGTCAATAAGAAGGCGCTCGCGGTCGCGTTTGCAGAGAAACCAGCGACGTAGAGTGAGTAATGTAGAGCCATTTGCTTCTGACGTGATGTCGGGATCTGGTGGGGTGGGGTCTTCTTGTTAGCGGTCAGTCGTAGGCAGTTGAGGCTATGGGGAGATGAGGGTAACGCGAGCATGTCTGTCTACTCCACGGCCCCAGTACCAGCTCTGCCAAAGCTGCTGCTCCCAGTGATCGCGGCCTCCGTGGACTGCTGCACTGACGAGCGACTCGACTCCGTCCTGCCAACATTCAAGCTTGTGCCAGGGCGAACGTACCTACGAGCGATTGCGTGCCGAGCGACAAGCCCCGAGATCCTCTGCTCGAGCCGACCTTGCAGTAGCGAAGCTTGGTACTAATCAATACCTTCATTCTTTTCAAGGGGGTATGATGTTTTAAGATAATTTCGCATGGTTTTGATCATAATTGATGTATCGCTCGATGCAGCATATTATTTTTGCAAATTTTGACGATTACTCGGAAGCTCTGTTTGCTCCCCCAGATGTCGCGGAGTGACTGGACTGTACCCACCACTCAGAACTCTCCTCTGAGAAACACAGGCGGAAAGCCTGCATCCCACCCACCCACCCACAGCTACAGCTATTGGGGGCTCAGCTGCGGCCTGTGCAGTCGCCATGGGATCTCCACCGACGCGTCGCTCGTCATAGCTTCGATTGCCTAGAGAATGGAAGTTCTAGTACCGTAGAACGTCTGCAGAACTTCCATTTCTTTTGGCTCTCCGTACATCAGGTCTCTGATATGCCAGAGTACTACACTAATATTCCAGCGAATGCGCGGGTTCTTCGTTCTGGTGCCGCATGCCTCATTCGAGAACGGTCCAATCGTTCCACGCGAGTCCAACGGTGAGCTTCAATATTGGGTGCAGAACCATAGGTAAAACCCCGGACGTAGTCTCTGGCGGTCTCTGTACAAGTCGCTTTTTGCTGGGTTTCATCAAGCGATACTGTAGCCTCGTGGTGCGTGAGTGTTCACGTTCTCCCATTCGTTCTCTCTTCTAGGCAAGACGTTGATGCGAAAGATCCGTCCATAATCGTACAGTACAGTATCTGTGAGACTACTGTAATATACCCATCATTCGGAAGACGTCTGAACTTCAGACCAGTGCCTCCAATCCTGGGTTTTATCGTCTCTCTTGACCCAAGTGTCCAAACCCATAAGATCCCAAAAGCATCGCTTCCTCCGACGTCGAGATGCTCGACCAGACGCTACGGTGTACCCTATCACAACGAGTGATTCACAAGCTCATCTTCATCAGCAGTCACGCCCCGCCCGACGACTCGTGGTGGAACGACTCTCTATCAGCATCAGTCAGAGAGGCGACGAGCCGGTCGCCTCGTCAGTGCGTTGCGTTGCTAATCCCCAGAGAGGTGACTGATAAAGTGTCGATTGTTGACCAGGTCCCCCCTCCCCCCACGAGACCAGACACTGGTGACCGGCGAAAGTGACCCGACCGGTCGGGACCGTGGGGCCGCTGGCCATCTTCCCGTCCCAGTCGTGGGGGAAGTGTGGGAAACGTGGAGATGCGAAGGTCCTCGGTCGCCAGAGGTGGCATTTAAAAGGTCAAAATGGCTTCTCTCTGATGTGTCAAAAACGTGTCATTTTTACTGGCAGGCTTTCACCCATTGCACACGCCGTCCACTTTCTAGTACCAGTGCGTGTTCCGACCGGCTCCTTCACTTGGAGTTTGTATAGTGCCCCCTCATCTAGTGGCAGCACCGACTAAAACCGTCTCGCCTCTGACTCGCTGGGCGTGGGGATAGCGACGAGCCAGCTGAGCCCATCAAGTTTTTTCTCGTGTATACTGAGATCAAGTAGTCAAGCACCAGAACCTCCCTCTGCAAGTCCCGTCTCTGCAGATGGCCATCGGCCACCCCGACCCCTTGGGATCCAATCGGGAATTCCCCCCTGGCGGCCATGCCACATTCGACTCGGGTCACACCGGTGACAGCCTGTGTGTGCGGCTGGTTGAACACCAGAGCCCTGACGCAGGTGCGCATCCCTCATCCCTCGTCGTTCCCTCTCCTCTCGCCCTCCCCCCATCGCTCCACTCCACCGGTCAGTCTGTGGCGTCACGGTCTCACTTGCTCTCCACTCTTCGATTCGCGACTTGCTCGACAAGACCCCCCCCCAAGTCAAGACGCCCACGATGCCGGAACCCATCACGCCTGGTTCCGTGCTGGAGTCGTACGAGAAGACCGCGGCCACGCCCGGCGGCAAGTACGACGAGGCCAACGGCGGCAAGCGCCGCGGCTGCGCGCCGCTCACAGTGGCCAACACGCTGATCGGCGCCGGTGCGTTGCTCGGCGTGGTCGCGATCGTGTACGGCGCGGCGCTGCCCAGCGTGATCACCAACACGATCGAGGACGGCGTCGCGACCTGCGCGGTCAAGGACATTGAGAAGGAGGCGTTCACGGACAACTATGGCGACTGCAAGGACTGCACGCCGTACTACTACAACCTCAACATGTTTAACGTGACCAATGCGATGGACTACTTGGAGAAGGGCGAGAAGCTCAAGATGACGGAAGTCGGCCCCTACGTGTACCGCCGTCGCCAGATGAAGGTGGACGTCAAGCTCTCGGACGACAAGAACGAAGTGAGCTACAAGATGTACACGTACCACACGTTCGAGGCCGACAAGTCGTGCACGGGCTGCAAGGACACGGACGAAGTGATCTCGCTCGATTTGGGCTACGTCAACGTCATCTCGCAGGCCGGCGGTGAGCTCGGCTTTGTGCGTCGTCTCGCTGCGGGCACGATCTGGGGCAAGGCCATGAACGCGTCGGCGCGTGAGGAGATTGTCCAGGCCAACAAGGTGCAGATGATGAAGTGGGCCAACGGCCTCAACTCCAACTCGCCCGCGGCATGGAAGAAGCTCGGCAGCACCGTGCTCGGCTTTCTCGGTGCCGGTGTCGAGACCATCAAGGACATTGAGCTCGAGGGCTTTGACTACAACGGTGTGTTCGCCAAGCGCCCCATTTCGGAGTGGGCGCTTGGTGCGCCGAGCATGCTCGCGGGTATCGGTCTCGGTACCAACTACAAGAACATTTGCGCGCCCGCTGCCGGCGGTGGACTGAACGAAAAGTGCGCGCAGTGCACGGCCGCGACCTGCCCGGAGATCTGGTCCGAGTGCAAGAAGTGTGCCACCGGTGCCAAGATCCTCGCGATCAACAACCAGGTCTGTGGCCGTATTGTTAGCAAGTACGCGGCCGTGTACGGCGAGGCCGAGGCCGCGACCGTCGTGAACGGCACGTGCTCGCTGTGTAGCTCGGTCGGTGTCTGCGCGGCGCCGCTCCCGGGTGCCGTGGAAGGCTCGGGCCTCGACTACTCGAAGACGGCGCCCAACCCGACCACGCTGAACCAGTACGTCCAGAAGACGGGCTGCGACGACTTCAAGAACATTGGCGAGTACGTCCAGTACGACGGCTTCAAGGCGCAGCCGATCTGGACCAAGCTCGACTCGCGTCGCAACCCGACGCTTGCTGAGCTTGGCGCGTTCACGGCGTACGCCAACTGCGACAACAAGCTCCCGAATGTGACTTGCAGCGACGTCATCGGTAACGACGCTACCTCGACGCCCCCGGGCGGTGCGGGCATCATGGGTTTCCCCGACAAGGTGGAGCTCCAGAGCAACGTCATGTACCTGAACCAGGCCAAGCAGAACATTACGCTGCAGAACACGGGCAAGACCTACGAGCTCGACGGCGCCAAGCTCACGCGCTTTATCCCACCGAACGATCTGCTCAACTTTGACGAGGCCCGCTCGCAAAAGGGCACGGCCATCCCCGTGGACGGCGTGCAGTCGATGGCGTTCAACGTGGGCTTCCTCGCGTATGTGTCGTACCCGATCTTCCTGTTTGGCGACAAGTCGCTGCTCGAGGCCGTGGAGATTACCATGTTCAACGGCAAGGTCGCGTCCAAGGACATTATGTACGACGCGCAGGGCAACTTGGTGGAGGAGTACTACGACCGCTACCAGACGATCGTCGATGTCGAGCCCGGTACGGGCAAGGCCATGCGTGCGCGCAAGCGTCTCATGGCCTCGTACGCGCTCGCCAAGTCGCAGTTCACGCCGAACGCGCCCATGACCGATCTCGTGTGGCCCACGCTCAAGCCCGAAGTGATCATCCCGGCCTACTTTGGCGAGGAGTCGGCGACCATCACCTCGAAGCGGCTGGATACCTACAAGACCATCAAGGGCATCCTCACGTCGCTGCTGCCTGTGTTGATCGTGGGCATCGTCGTCGGGGTCGGCATGGTGGGCTTTGGCTTTATCAAGCGTCGTCGTGCCGTCGCGGCCAAGTACGGCAACGCCGTCTAAGTTAGCTTTTGTCTTTTCGCTCCTCCCCACACACAGTGCTATGTCGGTCGTCGGATGCGTAATACCGTCTTGGTGACAAACGACGCTGTATCAACTTTCCCACGTCTAGTGAAACCCGTTTGCAACAAACTCCAATGTCCTCATCTTCTCTATAATAGGACCTATTCGAGTACTACATTCCCTGACCATCACTCTGGCTCTCCCTCCATGGGTGCGGGGAACTCGCTTCAACCCCACACGCAGAGGAAAAATGAACTGGATGACGAGCGGCCGCGACCGCGCGCTGCGCTCGACGCGCGGGAAGAAGCGGCGCGAGCGAAACTTTCCTATGCATGTGCAGAGACAGGCCGTGCGTGGACGCGCTCCGCTCGCGCCCCCAGCGGCGCGTCCGGCAGAAGACGAGGACCAAAATGCGACGCCCGCGTGGTACATTCGGCCGATTCTCGATGCGAACGAGTCGCTAGGTCTGCGCGTGGCGATGGGAGAGGGGGGGAAATATTTGGCCGTGGGATCTTGTAACTTAGTTGTGTGGTGGTGTCACTAGATGTTCAGCTGCTCGAGTTCGCGCGGGAGGCGGCGACGGGCGTGTCGGCGAGTGCGAAGGCGGTGGCCGTAGAGGCAGCGGGTCCGTCAGTTGCGACGAGTCGGACGAGCGAGACGACGCAGACGACAGAGGTTGGGACGGCGCAGGAGAAGCCAGTTCAGGAGCGTCGGTGCGTTTTCACGCCCGTGAAAGCGAAACGCTTGCAACGGCAAAGTGTCAGCCAGCGCTTGCCGGCAAAGGCAATGTCACCACGACCAGCGGGGCTGTTGTTCTTCAAGTGAGTGGAGGTGATCTCCCTGTGCTGTCTGAGCGAATGCACAGCTGACACTAGTGGGGTCTTGTAGTGAAGGTGAAGAGGTGTCGAAGAAGACGCAGCCAGGGGCGGCGCTGCGCCAGCAGTCTCAGCAACGGGTTTGTTGTACAATGCTAGCTCCAGATCCATGCCAATGGATAGGATCCAATGGCCCTCGATTACTCCTGTCTCACAAAACGAATCACCATATCCCAGCCAGTACCAGATCCTATTGGAAGTATTGACCGCTGGCTGAATGATCCGAGCGATTCTTTGGCCGAGAACACGAGCATCTGTGTTAAAGCACAGGACGAGATGCCATTTTATGCATCATCTACGCCATCAAGTGACGACGATTTGAACCACGTCGGCGTTAGCAAACACGGTTTACGTGGTGTTCACGTAGATGTGGAATTGAGTCGTGACGATTATCGCGTCGAATCCATGCATGGAAATGAAGGTGTCAATGTTCGAGAACGGTGCGTCCTGCATCTACACGTGTATCGGCTATTTCAGGACTAATTCGGCTTCTGGGCACAGGAACTGCATATTTGACGGGTTGGACGATGCTTTGAGTCGGAATCGATGCTTACTTGAACGAAATCTCGCTGGTGGGCCAGGTCGGCGTTCGGTTCTCGGCCAAACTAGCTCACGCCCATCGGCCGACACGGGCCATGAACCTATGTTTGGCGCTTTCAAAGGCAGAAACACCGCCACCACGCCACTTTATGATCCAGTTTCTTCTCATACCGTAGATAATGAACTATGGGGATCTGCATCGCGGTTCCCTGAAAAGCCGAGCGAATCGAAAGCGGTTGAGCCGGCATCTGATTGTAATCAGCGTCCAATCAGCGAAAGTTCAGATATCATGGGCCAGCAGCACCTGATCAGTCACTACGCAGTGGAAGACGGGTCGTCGGAATCAAGCTCGTCACAGAGGAGCCTCGTTTTGCCACCCCCAATCAACTGGCAGAGAGAAATTATCACTCGGCACGCCGGATCAAAGTATGAAGCAGAGTCTACAGGCACGATCGGTCGCAAAAGCGAGGACTCTGGCGATGTTCCAGTGCAGCAATCCCAGCCAGCGACAACTTCTCTTCATGGAGAAGGTGATTCACGGATGCCCTTTTGTCAGGAAATTAAACTCGTTGATTCTATTGCGTTTATATGGTACTAGAACTCCAACCTGCATGGAAATGCTCATCAAGAACTCGGCACATCCTAAATCAAATCGAGCGGGAGGCACCAGTTCGAGGGCAAGACAATGACCCTCTTCAGGTTATCTCGAAGCTCCAGTACACTTTGCGAAAGAAGGAAGCAGCCGTCTGTTACATGCACGCGTTACTGCTCTGTCACCGCGTCGACGAGGCGTTCCGTTTTCGTTCTAACGAAGATCCCGAAATTCTCCCAGTGAAGGCGTAGTCAGTCGATGGCATTTTTTTCATTTAAACGCATTCTCACACAGTTATTTTTCTATGAATGTATCACTTCTACGGAAGTGCCACCATCTTAGGACCGAGTAGCAGCCGCAGCAGCCTCTTTCTTGCGGATAGCACGGAACTCCTCCTGGATTTCTTCGTTGGTCTTACCAGACGTCTCGGGGATGAGGAAGAACACGAACGCAAGCGAGATCGCGAGAAGCACGATGAACGGGACGTACTCCAGATCCTTGAGAGCGTCCGAGATGTACGGGTAGCCGATGCCGACGATCAGGTTTGCCAGCCACGCGACCATCACACCAATCGACGTCACCGTCGCACGCGCGTAGTCGGGGAAGATATCGGCGATCACGACGTACAAAAGCGGGCCAAGACTGATACCGAACGAGCCGACGTACGTGGCCATCATCAGGATCGTGAGCCACGACACATCAAACGACAATGCCAGCGTCAAGCCGATCGCACTCACAAGCATGCCAGCGACGCCGAAGAGCAGCATCGTACGGTTGCCGAAGCGGCTTGAGAAGAAACCGGAGATGAGCGTGGGCACCATGTTGACGATGTCGATGATGATAGTCGCGACGCGGCCGTTCTTCAAACCAGCCTCGCTGAAGAGGTCCGAGGAGTAGTAGAACACCGTGTTGATACCGGTGATTTTCTGCATGGCAGCGAGACCGACAGCGATGATGAACTGGCGACGCAGCACTGGCTTGAGAAGCTCGCTGAACGGAAGGCTCTTGCCATCGCGAACAACCTCGTGGCCGACCTGGCTCCAGCTCGACTGGAGCTCGGGGTCGTGCTTGCGCTTCGCTTCGATCCAACCCAAGGCGAGCGACACGTTCTCCTGGCCGTACAGGCGAGTGAGAACCTGCTCAGCTTCCTCACGACGGCCCTTGAGAAGGAGCCACACGGGCGATTCCACCATCACAAACGGCGAAAGAGCGAGGAAAACCGCGGCGAGCACGATAGGGAACGCCGCGATGATACGCCAACCATCGTGGAAGTCCAAGTAGAAGAACGTCGTGGCGACGGCAAGGATACCAATGGTGATACCACTGTGCAAGATCACTCCAAGAAGCGAACGCATGTGGGGCGGCGCGACTTCGTTGATGTAACTTCCCAGGTTTCCGGTTGTCGCACCCGAGGCGAGACCCGCAATCAACCGGCCGACGACGAACTGCCACAGGTTGTACGAGCTGGCCATCAGCACAGCGCCGACAATGATGAGACCACAGTTGAGCTGAAGCACGCGCTTGCGGCCGAGTCTGTCGGCAAACTTGCCGACGCAGAGGCAGCCGATCATACCACCCAAGATCCACGCGTTCACGACGAAGGTCCACTCGAGCTTGGAGTGCCCAGGGAACATGATACACGTGCCTTCCTTGACCGGACGACGATCACAGTCCGCCTTCTTGTTGAACTTGGAGAAGTTGAGCTGGGAGGTCGACCAACCGTACTGGAGGGGCATCAGCAGACCAAGGAAGCAGCTCGTGTACAGCACGAGGTTGGGCTTGATGGCCTTGCGCTGCTCGACTTCGTCAGCGAGAAGCAGCTCGTTAGTCGTGACGTTGATGTTGGGCGTCGACGCCGCTGCGTACGTTGGCTCTCCTGGTGTCGCCATGCTGAAGCCGATGCGGATCGAGGGTGGACCTGACGGTTCTGTCTGGGTTCGAAGGGTCGATGTGCGCAGCGCGAGGGAAATCGCAGAGTGGGAATGTCACGAGCTAGAAAGCGCTCTACTCGAGGCTGACAGAGGGGTGAATGCGTCTTCGTGAAGGGTTGAACTACGGTGGAAGGGGACAAGGAGACGAGCGCGTTTGGAAGATGCTGCAGTTGAAGATGGCCCACACGTCAGCGATCCTGCTCCCGCTCTTCGATCTATTTTGTAGTGGGTGGGGTGCCCTGTTGTGCCGGTGCGGTCACGGTGGAGTATCAACCCAAGTTTGGTCCTTCAGAGGGTGTCTGTGGTCCCGGTGGTTGGCTCGCATGGGCTGGAATAGCAGCCCACATTGCTTACGCGCGAGTGACTGCCCAGCTGATGCCTCCCCCACGCGTCATCGTTCTTTCTTTTTCAGCAGCATTCGACGTCAGAGCGTAGCCCTCACAGCAGAAACGGCGTATGCCCACACAGCAGCAACGATGGGATCCATGTAAACGGCAATCCGAGCAGCCTAAAAGCTTATGCCACAAGTTGAAAGAGCCGGCGAACTGTTCAACGTCTCAGCTGCGACTCGTAGTGTGAGGGGCAACTTCAAAATGGAATGTACATCTGTGCTAGTAGAAAATCCGCCACTCAACTCGTCTGCACGTGCAAAGACCGGTCAGTGTATGCCTTCTGGGTGAGCAGCTTCTGAAGTTTCGACTACAGTAATCTGTCGACAAGCACGGGGGAGGACTACAGTACTGTACTCGCGCAAGGGAGAGGAGCTTGCTGAGCACGAGCATCTCGGACGCAACTTCCCTGTGAATACTGCTTCAGAATCGAGCAGCCCGTTCAAAAATCCGTTGATTTCGACACCATCGCAGTCTCGAGCAAATCTCCCGACATTTCGGCTTCGGATGGACGCGCCATCTTCTCAATCATGAGCTCAGCCGTCAATGCAAGTGGGCGGCTGCGGCTCACGAACCGGATCTCCAAGACGCGCCAACGATCCAAAGGTGTATTTCGATAACAGCGAGTGAAGTCGTCCAGTCTCTCGAATCGAAATGAGATACGGTGCGGGGTGCGTAGGGACACTCACAACTCGCTGGCCTGGTTATGCACGAAAAGATCCCAAACAACTTCTAGGATCTTACTTCAGTAGACTGAACCCTGTGATCAACCTACATGAGCTATATGTATTGATTTCCGGTAAATGAGAGGTGCGTGTAATGGCCTTGTCTCAAATCAAGCTGGGACAAGACCGCCGCACCCCGCCTCAAAAACTCCCTCGGTTTGCTTGCAGTTTGCGTGGAGCTTTGGCCACTCACCACACAGGCGCTTGCCTGGGAAAGGCGAGTTGGTGATCATCTGGTATGTACCAGTACACTCCGAAAGGCCGCAAACGCGCCGCGCTCAGTGAGCACAGACTTGGTAGAACGCATGGCTCAGAATTCTGAGAGTCGCGGTCTCCACTCTCAACGCCGTGCGACACCCGATCTCGACGCATAACGCGATCGCCACATGTGGTCCGGATACTTTTCGGCGTTTCCACAATCACCTTCTCCACAAGACACGCCTGGAGACTCCAGGCGTGTCTTGTGGGGGTTTTTTCTTGGTGGTTATGAAAGAGCCTTCTCCTGCATTTCGTCGCGACAGGGGTATGTATGCACCGTCGCTCAAGTTGGGTCTTGGCTCGAATTTGGGGGTTGCGTTGACGCTGTTGTGAACTAGTAAGTCAAGTCCATCGCGTGGCATTAGTCGAATGTGGGCACTCGGTACCGTTCTGGGAGTACCTTTGTCGCAGCGGTCGGGCTCCGTGTCTCGCTGTTCTGCGTCTGTGTCATGTCGTGAAGCACGATACGTGTACCACCAACTGGTTCGTCTTCGTGTCGGGCTGGCGCAGGATTTGAACGAGGGGCTCGCTCGCCCCGTCTCGGTAGTAGCCAACACCCATGCAAGGTGTGGTGAAAGCCACCCCGAGCTGTACGGTTCTATGTTGTGCCTGATCATCCTCGGGGTCGCGAGCCGAGTCGATCAACTCGCTTGTGGCAGCTGTAGCAGCAGTCCTTGACGCGGAGCTACGTATCCGTTTGCTGCGACGCTGAAGCGGTGACACACTCAGTGCGAGAACGCCACCCTCGAGGGGCTCGCCTCCGTTGTCGTCTTGAGCATCCTCGAAGCTCGTCCTGTACAGCGTGCACAATATTTAATTGTAGCTTCACGAGATTCGAGCCAGCCACACGACGCAGTTTATAGCCACGTACCTCATTGCTTGATCCATCGCACAGTCATGCCGAACGAGCCGTCCCGCCAGTGTTTGCACGAACGCCGATCGAATGAAATGCTCGCCACGGCCCGTGCAGGCGATCGCGTACCCATTTCGGGCGTTCGAGTCGGCCCGGCGTTTCCTTTTCTTCCCGAGGAATGAGAAACCACATGAACTTGCGTCGTTTGACACTGATGAGCGAGCATTTCTCGCGTCGCCGCCGGCACGTGGACACCCCGCGAGGCCCACGCGGCCGGGCACTTTGTACAACACGCCGCCACTCGATAGCGCCGCTGCGACGTTCCCTTGCGGATCCATACACACGACGCCGACCGTGTCCAGTTGTTCACCGACGACGTCGTTGCCGCCGTCACTTTGATCCCTCGTCGGCTCGCCTTGCGCCACCGCGTGCCACACACGCCACTGCCGTCTCGCCTTCTCGGTCACGTGATACTCCGACAATCCGCTTCCGTTTTCTGCCGTCTCCAGTCCAACCGACGCCGCATACGCTCGCGCACCCTCGCCGACCAGCACGAGTGGTGGCTCACGGCCCACTCGCTGATCGTCGTCTCGCTTCTCGCGGCCGACGGCGTTCGCCAACAGCGTTCTCGCCAGTGCGGACGGCTCCGCGACGCCGCGCACGGCGCCACAGGCGCCCACCGCGTGCGAGCGCCCGCACAGAACGCTGGCCTCGCACTCGACGACACCCGCGGCCGTCAAATTGGACCCGCGACCGCAGTTGGTGAGCTCGCTCCGTTCCAAAACGCCGAGCACGTACGTGGCCACGCGCACCGCTCGCGTCACGCCCGATCTGCCGTCCGTATCCGCGGGATCGGTCATGCGCTGCCGTCCTGTCTCTAGCGCCGAGCGCACTAGCGCCACGTACGCCGCCTCCGCTGCGCTGCGTTCGCCGTAGCGACCCGCGCCGACGTGCACAGCCAGCGTCCACCCCATGGCTGCGATGACTGAGAATGGAGTCTCCATTACCGTATTTCATTATGCTGAGGATCGATGACCATGCTTAACGTACTTCAGTAATGAGATATTCATGTGACGCCTTCTTGTATATAGTTTGAATGGTTTGAATATCCGTCCGGCACTCTTGCGTAGAGACCCTAAATAATTCGCCAAGGACTCCTCGAGATGCGCACCACTCGTAGCCTCCGTAATGTACAAATATTGTCCGTTTCTGCTTGTTTGGCCAAATCGGACCTCCACACTCACTTTACCAGGTCGATGTAAGCGTAGGGTTTGGTTTAAATGGGTTGAAGCACTCTCGTTTTAGAAGATTGGTGACCCAATTGGACCAATCACAGATCGCGAACATTTTAGTGGACCTCGTGATTTCCAGCCACCAACCTCACTTTGCCTCCATTCGCGCGGTCATTCTGAGCACTTTCTGACTACCTCGACCCTCATGACGTATTCAGGCGACATCAAGTGGAGAGCCATCGTGCTTCTCTACATCTACAGTATCGAGGTTGAAGTGGTGGAGGCAGTTTTAGGCTCATCTGCTCGTACGATTCGTCGCTGGCTGCGGAATTTTGAGCTCCATGGTACGCCAACCGGACTCTCAAGGCGTCGTGGTAGGGGCAGTCGCTGGCCATCGGACGTGGTGGCGTTTGTGCAGGAGTACGTTCGTGAGCACCGCTGTTTCTACATTGAAGAGCTCCAGTACGAGCTGCGTGCTCGCTTCAAAGGGCTCAAAAACGTTTCAGCAACGACGATTTGTCGCGCTTTGCGGTTTGATCTCGACCTGACGCGGAAGGTGCTCACTAAGTGAGCTCGCGAGTCGGCGCCACACGAGCGACGCCAGTACTACGAGCGTCTCCAGCCATTCTACAGCAGTCCCGATCAGCTCGTGCTTTTAGACGAAACGTCTAAAGACGGGAGGTGAGTACGCCCAACGGGTGTGTCCAGGTTTGTGTTCTCTGATCGAGTGTCTGCCTGAAACAGGAGCGTTCTACGGAAACATGCGTGGTCGAAGCGGGGCAAACCGGCTGTGGTGAGCTTGCCCTCCTCACGCGGCCAGCGTATCTCCGTTCTGGCCGCTATGGACGTTCATGGTTTTTTTGGTTTCGGTCGCACGATGGGAACGTTCACCAGGCACGAGTTTCATCGTGTATTCGCCACTCAAATCGCCCCCTATCTCAACCCATGGCCTCTTCCTCGGTCTATAGTCGTGCTCGACAATGCCAAAATACACATGTGCAAGGAGCTCCAAGAGCTCATTCACAAGACCGGCGCTTTGTTGTTCTTTCTCCCGCCATACTCGCCGGATTTAAATCCAATTGAAGTCGGATTTTCGCTGCTAAAGCGTTGGATTATCAAGCATGCTGCCATGGCGTTCCACGAGGCGCCAATTGACGTTATGCGCGTTGCATTGCGAGAATGCACAAAAGCAGACAGCCAAGTTGGCTACGGTTTGTACAAACACTGCGGATACACAGATAAGCTGGATATATCAAATTGATGTGTATGTTTATTCTACCAAAATGTCATCGTTGTCGTCGTCCGAGGGCGCGTGGTCGACGTCCTCCATGTCGTCCTCAGGCAAAACAACCTGGAGTGGAGGCTCACGATATGGGGGGCATAGCGCGTACGCAGGAAGTCCGAGGGCACGTCTGAGATGCTGCACATTCATGGGAAGCAACGATGTTGAGCCGTTGATCTTCACCTCAACGTCTGCAAAATGACTCGGTGGTTGTTGCTGCTCTGCCGCCTCTGCTTCGAGTCGATCGATACGCAGTAGCTGGCGAAACGTTGTACTGTTGGGAAGTTGCACTGGGTGTGTATCAGGAAGACGAGATTGAGCAGTGGCGGCGTATCTTAGTGTTGCCGATCCGAACGAGACACCTGTGGCCTCAAACGCTTCACGGACGCGCGGCGTGACCGCTTCGACCCGCTCCTTTGTTGCTCGATGCATTGTAGTAACTGGCTTCTTTTTTTCGCACGGTACATACACAAAGAGCTCGAGAACAAAATCCTGTTGTCCCGCTCGTCGTAAGCGTGCCACCTTCCATGCTCCTTCGGTCGCAGGATAATACGCGTGCGTCCAGCTTGATGAACATGCGCTGTGGTGCCTGCTTGCTTGGCTTGAGAAACACATCCATGGTATCATCCCAGACAAGTCCCTTGGTCAGGAACACTGACCTTACTTTCGCGTGAAGAACGTCGTAGCCTTCTGCAATCTCGCATTCTAGAGCGCTTGGAGTACCCTTGTCCCGGCATCGCTCGAGCGGCTTTCCGGACTTGATTGTGACGCGACATGGCAGTCGGGCTGGCAGCGGTAGTTGAGCGGGACCGTCCGAACGAGTCGGCGCCTCCATCGTGGAAGATTCGCAAGTTGACCGTGAGTGCATCAGCCTATAGCATATAGATAAAACGAGAAGAAGAGAAAAGGGATGCAGTTCAACAGATATGGCTCGATTGAGGTTATTCGTGTCTTGGGATCGTACGGATAAGACTCATCATGTTGGGGCGTCAGTTTTGGAATCGAGAGCAAAAGAGGCAAGCGCATTCATGAACGTACCGTTCATCTATCTGGCGGGGAATTAACGCATACGCACGACAACCCTCTTAGAGTGGGCTTGCGCCACACTCCCCCTCAATTGACCTCTGCGCCCGAGGTCGTTAATTAGATAATGAGCCGTGGGATCAATCGGTCGCAGCGGAAAGTTTCCGTGGGTTGAAAAAATCAACCCAAATGTGACTGGCTACGAACTGGACTGTACCCAGATCCGATTGGATGCTGTTGGTGCTATCGTCCAATCACATCTGGGTACATTTCTAACCCAGAAGGCCGTCGATTCTGTCCAACCAGATCACTCTCATTCGATTTGCGTCCAATTATTCTCACCCATACGGTTCTCTTGTCGTCGAGAGAATTGTGGCTCCAAGAGTTCCGTTTTGTCGATAACCTAACCCTCTTATAGTCATTTTTGGAGGTCATAACAGGAGGGCAAAAGAAGAGAAACGGACAATACCTTATAGGTCCACAGAAGGGAGTACTAGGTTATACTCGAAGGGCAACCTCTTTTTGTAAGTGTAATTGAATTCATTTCTCCGTATCTACCAAACCAGTGCATTTGTTGACCAGGAATCAAAGTGACTGGGTCGATAAAAGTTGGGGAGGGGGATAAAACAAAGAACACACGCAGCGACCACGTGAACAATCGGGTATATGCTGAAAAGGGAAGCGTGTATCAAGCACATTTAATGCAAAACAAATCTGACAGATGCGGGCAAAGAGCAAGCAGCATGAGGTGGTCACCTAGTAGTAGATGAAATCAGGACTGCGCTCGATCTCTTTCGTCACTCAACTCTTCCTGGATTCCGCTGATCGCGTCGAAGAAGGCCGTGACGTCAGGGCCGCGTTGCCCTGGTTGAAGAAGACGTGTACGAGCTTCTCGACGCGGGCCTCGTTGAGACGGTTGCCCAAGCGACTGTGCACGAACTTGTGCGTCGAGAAGTTCCTGTCTGACGTGGCCGTGGTTGCCGCGCACGAGAAGACGGCGAGGGCGAATTCGCGAATGTGAGGAAAGTGGGCCAAACCACACCAATACCCGCATGGGCTGATCACACGCTCCTGGATCTCCTTAGCGACGGGCAAATCAGAGTTGCGCAGACGCTGGAGATGGGCCGCATAGAGACCCAATTAAAATGATACTTCGGATTGCTCCTCATCATTTTCCACCCAACCACAGAGAAGGTACCGTCAAACGTGCTCTTCAACCTCGGATTGGACCGATATCGATCACCACCTTGAAACCCGCAAATCGAATGATCTCGATCACGACTAAAAAGAACTTCGACGCTCACTCAATGTGAAACATAATCTAGCTCACATGCTTTCACGCTTTCCCGTGACCGATAACCCCCCACGCAAACGCAAACGACTTACTTGACTCTGTTTGTTAGACCCGGGCCTTAGTCTACGCTAGGGTACAGTTAACCTTAGAATACAGCACCTTTGGGTCGAGGACGAATGCGACACCATGAGCATCTCCGTACACGAAATCAAATCGGTCGTTGACACGCTTGATGATGTTCACGTCGGTGGCTGAGAGCTTCGTCGCCTCATACGACGCTTGGAGCGTGAGGAACATTTTGTAGACATCAGAAACCGGGAGTGGCGTTTCGCTCAAACCTTTTTTTTAAACTTGGAGAGCAGCTCAAGAATAGCGTTGGCTTGGTCGAGATCGGAGATAACGTTAGCGCCGCGGACAAGGTCGTGAAAGAAGCGACGCTTCTCTTTCTTCTTTTTCGTTGGCGCCGTCAAAAACTCGCGTCGCGACACGAGCGCGTGCAGAATCGGCTTGAAGCAACACGCCGTTGGGAATACCTTCTGGAGCGTGCCTCAGCGCGTCTCAACCGGCAGTGCAAGCGCCGGGAGGTTCTGGAGAGCCTGCGACGCGCGCTGCTCTGCGCGTAGCAGCACGTTCTTGTGGAAAAACTTGATGAAGTGGAGGCAGCTCTTGGCCAGCGCTGAGAGCGACTTGAGCTTGTCCACAATGTCCTTGGTCAGCAGATGGATTGTGTGAGCCACACGTTCGTGGAGAAAGAGCTGCGGAAATTTTCTTGGAGCTCACGCCACATGGTTTGATTCGCGCTCGTGTTATCAGTGACAACAAAGCTGATGGACAAGAACGAATACTTCTCCATCACGCGGCAGACGTCGTCAGCTAGGAAAGCGGCGGTGTGCCCCTGTGATCCGGTGTAAACAGACTCAAGAAAGAAACGCCTCGTTCTGGGCGACTGCTATGTAGTTGATGACAGACTTGCCGTTCACATCGGTCCACCCGTCGGTCGTGACCGTACACGACTTGCCCCTTAGTGCGGACTTGATCTTGGCTAGCGAGGCCTCGTAAGCGGCATCAAGTGTGGGCCGGCAGCTCTGCTCAGTGCTACAAGTGGCGAGACGCGCCGCCCACGGGCACGAGCGTGCAGGGTCTGTGCCGGCACGGTCGTCGTGCGGGTGACGGCCGGCGTACCACGTCGGGTCGTCCTATGAGGAACTTGCAGTCGATGGGATGGCCGTGAGGCCAGGAGACGAGAGAGAGGAGAGGGGCGAGGCTAGGCGTTGGGGCCGAGAAGCGGCCCTCGGCAACAACCAGAGCTTGGTGCAGTGCCCTAAACGGTAGAATCCGAACTGAGGACTGGAGGCCAAAGGCCTCGGGCACTGCGCTGAGCTCCAGGACCCAAGCACATACATTCTAGGCTTAATAGAACAATCCAGAACGTGGATCTAGTTGAACACCAAGGTTCTGAGAGCGCTGTTCTGTCTCTTGCCTGTCAACAGAGCAATGTCTCTGTTTCATCTGGAGCGGGTGCGTCCAGCTCACTTGCCTGACATCAAGATGACAAGTTTTCATCGTCCACAGGGACGGCGCACTGGCAGTGGGGTGGAGATACTTGAGCGCCGCGTCAAGCATGGGGTGTGTAACGTTTAAATGGCCATCCCCGTCTTAAAAACCACTGATATAGGAGAGTTAGGAAACTGGCAATAGCTTCTGGGGCCAAATCAAAGGGGGAAAAGATGTCGATGCGCGACATTCGGAGCCGCTTGGCGCATCGCTTCTCGAGATGATAGCAAACCCACTCAACGTGCGTATGGATGATTTTCTCTCACTCGTTGCACGTCACGACTCCACCGAACACGGTGACCTTGTCCCAAGCTGGATCCCGCGGGCGTCCACCGAGACGGTTCATCCCGTCGTGGGCCATGATCTCTGCAGCAACAGCACGAGAGCGAGCTGGCCGACGGGACTGCGCACTGACAGCCTTGCTA
>JAADVY010000303.1:0-19916 GCA_023336035.1 Pythium plurisporium
AATGAGAGATTTGGGACCTTGTGGAACTTGTTCTGAATTTCGAGGCGTTGGAGCTGGAGGAGCGGCCCTTTCGTTTCATACTGTGGAACCCTCGTTCTTCGTCGCCTCACTGTCATACCCTACCTTTCATATTGTTGATTGGGTATAAAAATGTTTTGGGATCGCCTAATTGGACGAAATAGCAATCTGGCATGATTGCAGATGAACGACAGGCAAGCTGCGCTGACCGTCAAATTGGCTCACAGTACGCTGCAGTTTAGATCAACGCAGTCCATGTTAGCTCCCATCTCTGAGTCAAGCAGGCTCTACTCTCTCAGTCAAAGACGATAGCTAACGTCGAGGCCACGTTGATCATGGAACCCGAATAGTACAGTACTCTGTATTCAGCGCACGTTCGTTCGATCGCCATAGCCGGTGTCCCATGTCTCAAAAACTCTCCTGTCGCAGCCCACCAATCCCGCGTTTAGTCTCCGAACGACCCACGGACCTGGGGTCCCGGCGGGGGGCGGTCACAAGAGAACGATTGAGACCGCTGGTGCCCACGTGTATCCGGATTTGGGGCACATCCGTGGCCGTCGAGTCGTGACTGATCGCGACCCACTCTTGACATGTCGCGACTCGCTGCCTCTTTGCGTCCAGCCTGGAAATGAGAGCCATTCCACCTGTAATTGTCAATTAGCCGAAACGACGGTTTTGATTATTCTCAAATCGCACGTGAGTGTGGTTCCCCCCGACAAAGCGGAGGGTTCGCCGCACCCGGTACCGGTTCCCATTCGAGGGGCCGGCGACACGCGCACCATTAGCATTACGATGGGTGCGTCCATGCGACGAGTGGGGGCAACCACCATCTTCAAGAAGCACGCGCTCAGCTCAGCCGTGAACCTAAAAAACCGTAATTTATGGGTACAAAAACAGCCTGTATTGACCAATCAAAATCACGATTGAAGCGATTGACCAATCCAAATGTGTTGTTGAAAACATGGAACAGCCGTAAATCACCCTGCTGCGGGCTTTGTCATAAGCCACTAATCTCTCCCGTCTCCCACTTTGTTGAGGAGGTGCCCCTCTGCCGGAACCGCTCACTTCGCCAGACGACCGCCATTTCCTAATCGCTCGGTCGCTTGCGCTCCCCTCCACTGACCACCCTCCTCTATACGCCCCCTCTACGCGGACCACTCCTCCTCTCTGCTCCGCTCTCCGCCGTCCACTTTCGTTACGACTCTCCCCCGACAAGTCTCATGTTCTCGCTCGAAGTGACGCTCGTCCGCGGCCAGGATCTCCCGGCGAGCGACTTTGGTTTCATGGGCATCGGCGGCAAGTCGGATCCGTACGTGACGTTCAAGTGTGGCCGCGTGGTCCACAAGAGCTCGATCATCAAGAGCAATCTCTCGCCCGTGTGGTCGCCCCCCGAGACGTTCACGTTCAAAGTGGACGACCCGCTCGCACGCGTTTTGGAGGTGCACGTGTTTGACTACGACATGCTCAACAAGGACGATCTGCTGGGCACGCTCACGATCGCGCTCGCGCCATTCGCGGACCGCCAGGGCAAGTCCGAGATCCTCTCGTACGACGTGGACGTCGACGCGGCGTTTGCCAACCACAAGAAGCGCAGCTTACTGTTCCTCGAGATCAAGCTCCAGAGCCTCGAGCGAGCCAACCGCGTGCTCGAGCTCTGGGAGAACCAGCGCTTCCATCTCGTCAAGAAGTGGACCACCGACACGGTGCTGCCCAACGACCGCAAGCGCTGGAGCTCGGTGGGCGACTCGAGCCAGAGCTCCGAGAGCTTTGAAGCCGTCGCGCCACCTGTGCCGCCGGGCATGACCGCCGAGGGATGGTCTCTGGATGTGTCGCAGGGCGATGCGAACGGCTGGATGTACGCGCCGTCGTTCCAAGGCCCGTGGCAGAAGGACGAGTACACGCTCGCGATGGTGCGGCGACGGAAGTGGATCAACCGCTGCGCATTCGAGGACAACCAGAGCTCCTGAGAAAGAAAATGAGACCGAAATGCTAGTAATGTATCCCACCCCCACCTCCACAGGATGCACCGGCCTTCTTGGGTTACGACCCTGGATCTCTCTCTCTCTCTCTCTCTTCATGGCGTCCATAGAGAGCGTCATCTATGCGACATGCGATGGGCCTCACAACTTGTGACACAAGCTCTTGGGAGGATTTTCAGCTGGAACTCTCGTGCGGGTGGAAGTTGGGTACACACCCAGAAACCTATTTTCAACCAATGAATAGGCAAACCACAAGATTTAAACCAATCGAATGATAGATGCAGACCGGAATGGACCAATCCTGTGCACAATAAATCAGGTGGGTGTACAACGCGGCGATTTCTCATAAGCCACACAACAATGAGCTGCTCGACTTCGAATGTATCACTTCCTCGTGTGGGGCTCCTCCTCCACAGCCTTCGCCTGCCGCCCCCTCGAGCAACCGCCTCAACCTGAGTTGAGCAGGGCCTTCATTCCGCCATTTGAGTGAGACCCGCATCCGTCTCGCAGTGCGCTGCCCTTTCCTCCTCCCCTCCTCCGCCCCTCCTCCTCCGCTTCTCCTCTCCTCCTCCCTTGCGCCATGTTCACGCTCGAGGTGACGCTGCTGCGCTCGCAGGACCTGCCCGCGAGTGACTTTGGCTTCATGGGTATCGGCGGCAAGTCGGATCCGTATTTTGTGTTCAAGGTCGGCCGTTCGACCCACAAGAGCTCGGTGATCAAGAAAAACCTCAACCCGATCTGGTCGCCGCCCGAGACGTTCCGCTTCGAGATCGACCGGCCGCAGGAGCGCGTGCTCGAGATCCAAAGCTACGACCACGACCACGGCAACCAGGACGATCTGCTGGGCACGGCCACGCTCGCACTTGCGCCCTTCGCGGAACGAAACGGCGCCTCGGAGATTCAGTCCTACGAGCTCGACGTGCCCGCGAGCTTCAAGGGCCACGACAAGCGCGCGTACGTGTACCTCGAGATCAAAATGGTCAGTGCCGACCGCGCGGACCGCGTACTCGAGCTGTGGGAGAACCAGCGGTACCATCTCGTGAAAAAGTGGACCACGGACACCGTACTGGGGAGCGACCGCAAGCGCTGGAGTGCGATCAACAACGCCGACGTGAGCTCGGACAGCTTTGAAGAGGTCGCGCCGCGCGTGCCGGCCGGGATGGTGGGCGACGGGTGGACGCTCGACGTCTCGCAGGGCGACGACGAAGGCTGGATGTACGCGCCGTCGTTCCAGGGGCCGTGGGAGAAGAAGGCGTTCTCGCTCGCGATGGTGCGAAGACGAAAGTGGATTAACCGGTGCTCGGTCGAGACGGCCACCCACTCGGGCGGCGGACCCGTGCTGTATTAAACGACCGCTAGGACCCCAGACAGCGATTTCGTCGAGACCCGAGACCGTTTATGATAAGGCTTTGTTTGTTTGTGTTTTTGTACCCATGTGTACTGTCGAGGGAGGGATCTACGTATCTACTGGAACGCCTTGCTCCACATCTTCTTCTCCTTGTCCGCCTGGCGCTTGAGCAGCAGCTTGAGGCGCTCGTCGAGCTTCTGGATCGCCTTGTCCTCGGGTGCGTGCTTGAGCGCCTCCTTCACGTCCGCCGCGGCCTCGTCGAGCTTCTTCTCCTTCTCGTAGGCAAGTGCACGGCGGTACAGCGCCTTCGGGTTCTTCGCGTCGATCGACAAAGCATCCCGGCAGTTGGCGATCGCCTTGCCCCACTGCTCGAGCTTCAAGTAGCACTGCGCGAGGTTCAGGTACAGACTGAGCTTGAGCTTGTCGACCTCGACCTTGTCAGTCTCGTTCAGGTCGAAAAACTTGGACGCGTGGCTCAGCGCCTTGACGTAGCGCATCGCCGCGTGCTGGTAGTTGCCGCCCTTGAACAGCTCGTTGCCCTCTTCCTTGTTCTTGGCCACGAGGCGCATGCGTTCGGGCTTCTTGAGCTTGCGCGTGTCGTGGTCGTCACCACCGCCTTCGGCTTCACGCTCGGCCTCGGCCCGACGCGATTCCTCTTCGAGATGCGCCTCGAGCGCCTTCTCGTCCTGGTCGATCGCGTGGAAGTAGTCGCTGCACACTGACTGAATCTCCTGCCGGATCTGCTTGTGCTTGGCGCGAACCGCATCGAGCGTCGCGAGCTCAGATTCCTCCGAGTAGATCCAGTCCTCGGCGGCGTCCAGTAGCGGGTTCAGCGCACTGTAGTTGATCTTGTCGCTGTGCTTGCTGTCGCCCTTCGAGCGCATCTCGTACACAAACGCCTCGATCGCATTACGCTCATGAGCGATGGCTGCAATATCCGTGTCGCGGTCCTGCATCTCCGCCTCCTTCGCGACCAAAGCTTCAATCACGAGCGCTTCGTCTTCCGTGAAGCTTGCAGTGTCCGACTGCGGATCAGAGAACGCGGCACCGACGGCGACCGCAGTGGTCGAGTCCAGCATGCGACCAATGAAAGACGCATCGCGGCCCTCGAACACGCTGAGGATCGCGTTCTGCACGAACGGGATCCGCGTACCACCTCCGACAATCTCCACCGACGCAATGTCCTCGCTCTTGAGCTGTGCGTTGGTCAGCACAGTCGTGAAAAGCTCCTGAATGCGCTGCACCTCCTTCTCGCACAGCGCCTCAAACACATCGCGCGTCGTCTTGAGCGTGTAGTCGCGGTCCTGCACAATGTTCTCCACCGAGACGGCGGCCTCGCCGATCGTCGAGAGCAGCTTCTTGAGTCGCTCGCATGACTGAAGCAGACGCTTGCCCTCTTTGCCGTTGTGGGTCACCGTGAGTTGATGCTTCTCGAGCACCTCTGTCTTGAAATGGTCGTACAGGTGCAGATCAAAGTTCTACGAGTCACCACAAACGACATATGAGTGCCTATTGTCATGCTGCGTGGCCTGTATGGCGCATCGTACCTGCGAGCCGAGCTCCAAGTCGCAGCCAGTCGACAGCACGGTCTCACCTTCGTCTGTGCACCACAACATCCCATCAGATCGATTCTCTCTCCCCCTCCCCCCTCCACATCCTCTATTCCAATCAACGTACGCGTGAGCTTGACCGCCGCGATGCTCGTGTTCGCATGGCCCATGTCCATGATCACAATGTGCTTGACGGCGGGCGCATCGCTGCCCTCGGCCGGCACAGGCAGCGGGTGCTTGCGAGCAAAGCACCGCGCGAGCGCCTCGCCTCGTGTCACCATCGACACGCTCGGGATGCCCGCAATCTTGGCCGCGACCCGCAGCGCCTTCTTCTCGGCGTCGCTCCATCCCGAGGGAACCGCCACATTCACGTGGGCGAGCTCATCGTCCCGCAGCTTGGTCCGCATTTGCTGCACGAGCTTGCCCAGCAGCATGCCCAGCAACTGCTCGACCGAGAACTCGTGCTGGTCTTTGAGGTACTCGACCACCGCGACCGCGCCGGTGCCGTACGTCGTGTGGGCCACACTGCCATTCGCCTGCGCGAACGACGCATGGGCACCGGGCTGGTGCTGCATGGTCCGCTGGATGGTCGCGAGGTCCTTGCCCAGCAAAAGGTTCACGCTGTTGATCGTGTTGCTCGGGTTCGTGCTGGACGACAGCACGGCCGCCTCGCCCACGAGCCGCTCGTCGCCCTTGAACGACACGAGCGTCGCCGTCGTCATGCCGCCCAGCTCGTTGAGCACCACGTCGCCCGTCGTGGCCGCGACCACGCATCGCTGCGAACCCTATTAGAACAAACAAACGAATTATTGCGCGTTAGAAAGTGCACCTCGCACGAAGCGAGCCGCTGAGATGGGGCGTACGAGATCCACGCCAAACACGCGCGTCGCCGGTGCGTCCGTCGTCTCCACGTCCATCGGGGGCGCGTCCATGGTGGAAGGAAGCGCCTCGCAAACAAACCTTCTCGAATTGTGGAGCTCACACGTCACTGGCTGGGTGTGTAAATATGTACATTACTGTATAGAATTGGCTCGTTTCGTATATATCAATATTGTTACCAGTCTATATGCGTATTTATCTGGATCTCAGAAGTGAGACCGGATCTGCGACTTCATCACAAGACGATCACCCTCGTAACTCTCTCTCCTGTCGTTGCAATCGGCAGACAGCTTCGGTATGGTTAACGAGACCGAGAACACGAAGCTGTACGCGCAGACGGAGCTGCTGGGGACCTATCCCTCGCTTGGGAAACAGTAGTAAACTCATTACAGTAGCTCCGTCGTGCAGACCGTGTCTTTTCAGAGGGGGATGATCTGCCACACATAGTCTTCTCTCTATATCTACACTAATTCACGCTGCTTGGTCTCGGGCAGGTACACCCAGAAGAACCCCCAGCACAGCGCGTAGGTGAGCCCGTACAAAAAGAACGTCGTGGCCGTGCCCAGCGAGTCGAACAGCGTCAACAGCGAGCCGTTCACGAGCAGCGAAATTAGCGACATGGAGAACGTGCAGTAGCTCATGTACCGCGCGCGGTAGCTGCTGTCCGTGAAGAGCTCGCTGAGGATGATCACGAACAGGATGCTCGGACCGATGGCCGCAAAGATGTTCATCACGGCGAACGTCGTGATCACGCTCACCGAGGCAGTGGCGTTGTCGGCAAAGTCGTCGGTCGTGTACTTGGCAAAGATCGCGCCGCTGCAGAAAAACGTCGCTGTGACGACCGCCAAGCAAATGAGGTAGAGCCGGCGACGCGGCTGTGTGTTGATGAGGAACCGCGCCGCGAACACGACCGACACGGCCGCGAGCAGTGCGCACGCGAGCCCAAAGATGTTAGCGTCGCGTCGCGTATAATTCTGGATGGCCTGTGAGATGATTTCCGGACCGTAGAAAAGCGATGCGTCCACGCAGTTGTTGACGTACGCGAGCAGAATGCCTATGACCAGCTCGAGGTGCGGCTTGGCAGGTGGCAGATCACTCGCTGGCTTCGTCCGCGACTCGTCGTCGTTGCTTTCAAGGTCGTACTTTTCCGGATCTTGTTTCCAGTGGAGCCATCGAATGCTCTCTGGGAAGAAGCGATAGAGGTTGTAGAGCACGTAAAGCGCTGGGAAGCTGCCGAACGCGAGACACGAGCGCCAGTTCTCGTTCACGAGCAGCATGAAGAGGTAGGGCACAGCGACACCCGAGTTGACACTGCGAATAGAACCACAATAAGTGTTAGGCGATGCTCCGTCCCTTTCTCCATCCGAGTGTACGCTACGCACCCGAGCTGGTAGAGCGTGAGGTACGTGCCGCGGTGCTGCGCGTCGACGCACTCGCTGATGTACATGGGCAGCAGCAAGATCGAGAGCCCGTTGCCGACGCCCGAGCAGAGCCGCCACAGCACGAGCCAGCCAAAGCTCACACTAAACAGACTGCTCATCAGCGCGCCAAAGATCGAGCAAAAGCACGCAAACATGGCCGTCGGCTTGCGGCCAAAGCGGTCCGCGAGCATGCCGCCCGCGAGCATCGAGCTCGCGTCGCTCAGCGTCGCGGTCGCGCTCACCATCTCCTGCTGGTACGAGCTCAGGTTCAAGTCGTCGCGGATGTACTGCAGCGGCGCGGCCATGCTCACGTTGTAGCCGTAGATGAGCCCGCCGACAAAGCTAAACACCATCCACGCGCGGGGCTTGATGCCGCCCACCGTGGCGGACGGTGGGGGCGCTGCGTCGTCGTCGTTCTGGGTCTCCTCGTCGTCAGCGGAGACCGTCAAGCCGCTCGCACTCACGCTGCGGTGGCTCAGCTTGGCCGTGTCATGCGGGGGGCGCGCCTCGCGGAGCCGCAGCAGCTCCTTCGTCTCGTCCTCGGTCATACTGGGGAATGGCTCACTTCCGCATTTGGCGACGTAACCCGACGAGATCACGTACTGGATTCGCTAAAACCAAGTCAGATATCAGCCAATTATCCTTCAGCATTTATATCCGCCAATCATCGGTGCTTATTGTGATCTATCACACAATTGGCCAATAAGAGGCATTATTGTAGCGAATCAAAACCCGCCACTGGGCGCTCCCTCCTCCCGGGATCCCCCCCATACTGGAAGGACTCGCTGCTTCAAAGCTCGCCCCCTCCTCCCCTCGGCCGGCGGCGTCTCTCTCCTCTCCTCTCCTCTCCTCCCCTCCGCTCCTCCTCCTCCTCCACGATGGCGTCGGCGGGCGTGAGCAACGAGCGCTATTGCACCGTACTGCTGCAGCCCGCGGTGGGCGGCGACAAGGCCGCACTGCCGCCGTCGCAGGACGAGATCCTCAAGGGGCTCGAGTCGCCCAAAGTGGAGCTCAAGATCAAAGCCGTCAAGAGCGCGATCCTCGGATTGCTCCACGGCGAGAAGTTCCCGCGCGTGCTCATGCACATCATCCGCTTTTGCTCCACGCAAAGCGACCACACGCTCAAGAAACTGCTCATGGTCTACTGGGAGATCGCCCCCAAGTACGAGGCGCCCGCGACCGGCGCGGACGGCAAGCCGGCGCCGCCCAAGCTACTGCCGGAAATGATTCTCGTGTGCAATGCACTGCTCAACGATCTGAACCACCCGAACGAGTTTATCCGCGGCTCGATGCTGCGCTTCATTTGCAAGACCAAAGAGAAAGAGATCCTCGAGCCACTGAAAGACGCGGTCAAGAACAACCTCGAGCACCGCCATTCGTACGTCCGCAAAAACGCCGTGATGGCCGTGTACACCATGTACAAAAACTTTGGCGAGCTGCTGATCCCGGACGCGCCCGAGCTGATCGAGAAGCTGATCCTGAACGAGACGGACGCCGGCGCGCGCCGCAATGCATTTCTCATGCTGTTTGACTGCGCACAGGACCGCGCCGTGCATTTTCTCATGAACGCGATGGACCAGGTCGCCAAGTTTGGCGACGGCTTCTCGCTCGTGATCTTGGAGATGACCCGAAAGGTGTGCCGCTCGGATCCGTCGCAAAAGGCCCGTTTCGTGCGGTGTATTTTCCAATTGCTCAACAGCGCGTCGCCGGCCGTGAGCTACGAGGCCGCGTGGACACTGGTGACGCTTTCGTCGGCGCCGACCGCGGTGCGGGCCGCGGCCAAGACGTACTGCGGACTGCTCAACTCGCAGAGCGACAACAACGTCAAGCTCATTGTGCTTGACCGGCTCGCGGACCTCAAAAAGCACCACACCAAGGTGCTCCAGGAGATTCTCATGGATATCATGCGCGCGCTCGCGTCGCCCAGCATCGACATCTCCAAGAAGGTGCTCGACATCGCCATGGATCTGGTCTCGACCCGCAACATTGAAGAGGTCGTGCACCACCTCAAGCGCGAGGTGGTCAAGACCCAGGACAAATCGCTCGAGAAGAGCGGCGAGTACCGCCACTTGCTCATCCAGGCCATCCACACGTGCGCGGTCAAGTTCCCGGACGTCGCCGCCCACGTCGTGCACTTGCTCATGGAGTTCCTCAACTCGGACGGCGCGATGGACGTGATTCTGTTTGTGCGGGCCATGTGCGAGTCGTACCCGGAGCTGCGCGAGCGCATTTTGCAGAAACTCTTGATCACGCTACCCGACATCTCGCTCGCCAAGGTCTACCGCGTGGCGCTGTGGATTCTCGGCGAGTACTCGACGGACTTGGGCCCCGTGGAGAGCGACACGTCGATCGTCGAGGCGGCCAAGGCCATTCTCGGTGCGCTCGGTCCGCTGCCGTTTGCCACGGCGGCGCAGCAGCAAGCCGCCAAGGAGAAGGAAGCTGAGACCGCCGAGGACGGTGTCGCGTACACCAAGCCCACGACCAAGAACGTCGTGCTGGCAGACGGCACATACGCGACCGAGACTTCGTATTCGGCTGCACCCAAGAAGGGCCCGGCGGTCGCCGAGGACGAGGCCATGCCGGGGCTGCGCAAGCTCATCCTGAACGGCGACTTTTTCCTCGCGTCGGCCGTGGCGTCGACGCTCACAAAGCTCTGCCTGCGTGCCGCTCGCTCGAGCAGCGAAGGCGCGGCGGCCGCCCCCGTCAAGAGCCTGATCATCGAGACGACGCGCTACATGTGTGCGATCATCGCATACGGCCAGTCCAAGGACAGCAAGCACGAGATCGACGAGGACTCGTCGCGGCGCATCCTCATGGGCGTGCGTATTTTGTTGGACCCCGAGTGCACGCAGGAGACGTTTGCGATCATCACGGAGGAGTGCCGCGAGTCGTTCCGCAAGCTCCTCGAGACGCAGAAGGCCCAGCAGGCCGACAACCAGACCGACGACGAGCCCGTCACGCAGGCCGACGATCTGATCAGCTTTCGCCAGCTGCGCGGCAAGAAGGCGCTCGGCTCGACCGACATTGACATTGACGACGGCGCCGACATCAACCGCGCACTCGGCCAGGACGGTGCGAACGAGTACAGTGGCAAGCTCCGTCACGTGCACCAGCTCACGGGTTTTGCCGATCCTGTGTACGCCGAGGCGTACGTGACAGTCCACGACTACGACATTGTGCTCGAGATTCTGGTCGTGAACCGCCTGCCGCAGACACTCAACAACTTGTCGGTGGAGCTCTCGACGATCGGCGACCTCAAGATCGTCGAGCGTCCGCAGCCGCAGACCATCGGGCCGCTCGACCAGCGCACGATCCGCGCCAACATCAAGGTCTCGTCGACCGAGACGGGCCACATCTTTGGCACGATCGTGTACGACTCGACCTCGGGTGCCGAGAAGACGTACGTCAACTTGAACGACATCCACTTGGACATTATGGACTACATCCAGGCTTCGAGCTGCACGGACGCCGAATTCCGCTCCATGTGGGCCGAGTTTGAGTGGGAGAACAAGGTGGCCGTGAACACCGAGATCACAAATGTGTTTGAGTTTTTGCAGCACGTCGTCGACAAGACCAACATGCGGTGCCTCACGCCGACAGCGTCGCTCGGCGGCGACACCAACTTTCTCGCCGCGAATTTGTATGCCAAGAGTGTGTTTGGCGAGGACGCGCTCGTGAACCTGAGCGTGGAGAAGCAGGACAAGGGCAAGATCACGGGCTACATCCGCATCCGCAGCAAGACGCAGGGCATCGCGCTGAGTCTGGGCGATCGCATCACGGCCATCCAGCGCGGCAAGGAAGAGCAGAGCAAGCGGAAGAAGGTCCTGACGTAGAGTCGCCGACCCACCAGACGCCGCACCACACGGCAAGAGGGGGAAGAAGAGGTATTCCCCTTTGGCTGTCAAGCCGTTGGTGCGTGGTGTGTGCGTATATGTTTTTTGATATCTACCACGAGGCGCCAGCGGAGACTCGGGACGCAGAAGACAGCGCTCACTAAACAAATCCACGTGCTCCCCTCTTTGGACTAGACTCAACTTTTCCTGTTCAGGTGTGTTTGTGACAAATGCTCTATCGATGTCTATGTACGCTACGGGGCACCTCTCACGGGCGGTTCTTGCTCGCCGCCTCTCGCGACTGCGGCGCCTCGACGATTTCCAGCAGCCAACTGCCGAGCTCCTGCGAGTTGGGCTTGCGCACGGGCGTGAATTCGACCCCCCACTCGGGAGCAAACATCTGCACGCGGCCCAAGTGGCCGGGCCCCACGTCCAGACGCGGATACGTCATGCGAGCGAGCTCAGCGAGGTGGTGGCGGAGCTCCTCGTCATGGTTCTCTCGGGTCTCTCCCAGGGCCTCCACGGCACCCAGGTATTTGCTGTAAGCCAAACGATCGTCCTCCAACGATCGCACGATCAGCTCCACTTGGCCTCGCACGACGAGCTGCTTCCGGAGCTGGCGATTCAACCACTCGCCCGCACGCCGCGGCACCATGATCGCTGGTACAGCGAGGCTCTGGCGGTGGTCCTCATCGTGGCGGAAGCGACCCTCCGACTCGTCGTCTTCGTCGTCGACCGTCTCGCCCGAGCCCGACATGACCATCACGCGGTCCTCGTCTTCGTGGTTGACCACAATGACGCCCACCGCACCGGCTGCGGCGGCGTTGCGTACTTTGGTCTCGAAGAAGCACGCACCACGCTTGACGATCGCGATTTTGCCCTTCAAACTTGATGCCATCGATTTTAACGGCACACACGCATCCAGCGGCTCGACCACCACCAGCGGTGCCTGTGGGAACGTTTGCACGCCCTGCTCGAGCGGCATCGCTCCGAACGACGCGCTCACACACGCAAATGAAAACCTCTTCGAGTCCAGCGTCGTGTCCGCCATCGAGCTGTACGGGTTCTTTGACGACACGATCGGAGGTGCCACGACTTCTACCTCCAGCGAGCAGAGACGAAGCATCGCGTCGTGGTCACGGCCCCGTGCAAAGTCGTAGACACGATGCAGCGGCAGCAGCAGCGGCAGTTCGTCGTCTGCGTCCCGGTCGGGCTCACCACCGTGCTTGGGGTCGCTAAAGCCACGCCGCTCGGGCAGCCACGAGAGCACTGTAAAGCGAGAATCCTCGACGCCCGTGGACTCGAGCCACTCGCCCGTGTCCTGCCGTGTGAACCGCGTGAGTGCGTTGGTCTGGTCCATGCGGAACAACCCGAGCTTGGGTCCGCCGTTCACAAACTGCGATCGCGGGCGGTCCACGTCGTCGTCGTCGTAGTGTTGACTCTGGCGAATCTTCTCGTTCAGCTGTGCCATGAGCTCCTCGGTCGGCACGCTCTTGTGCGTGGCACTCACGTCCACTACATCACCGTCCACGTCCACGCCCAACGCGTGCTGGAAAAACTCGCCGTCCGTGTTGTCCTCGACCATCTCCTGTTTCGACTTGGTGAGTTTGGCGAGCTGCTCACGGAGCTGCTTCTCCAGCAGCGGCAGCCAGTCGTCCACATTCACCGGCGCTTTCTCGGGTTGGGTTGATATCGCATCGGCTGCGGGCTTGGCGCTCATGGGCTTGTCGCATCGCTCCGTTCGCTCGACCACGACACCTTCATAGTCGAGTTGGTACCCGTGCGCGTGCCAGAACTCGACGCGAGGGCACGCGAGTCCACTGGAGACGGTCGTGGTCTTGTTGGTCGTGGGCAGCAGCACGGGCTCGACGCGCTTGGCCGACAGCACGGGGAACGGGTGGGCCTCGGTCGTGAACACGTAGCTGCCATTGCGGACAAAATGGGTCGTGTTGAATAGCAAATAGAGGTATTTGCAGGTCTCACTCAGGAAAAACGACGGCATGTTGTCCTCGAGCTCTTTCGACTCGATGTCGCGCACGGTCGCGTACCCGCACTTGGTCTTGGTGTGCTTTTGCAGCGAGTGCACAAAGTGCGCGCCCGCACGGAGCCACGTCGAGTCGTTGGTCGCCTCGTGCAGGTAAAACGTCGACTCGATGAGCTCGGGCCGTAGCGGATACCGTGCGCCACCACCGGCCCCGCGCACGGGTTTCCACTTGAGTACGTTGAACTGCTCCGGGACAAAGCCGTAGTCGCGCCAGACGCGGTAGAACGCGTTCGTGGATCGTGCGGCCGCGTCCACGTGGCCCAGCGACGCCTGCATACCCGGCCAGAACGCGACGAGGTTCTCAAACACGACACCATTCCCTTGCCCGCAGCCCGACCACATGGACACGTCCGTGAACCAGTCGCCATGCAAATTGCACGCGAGCACGGCCGCGTAGACCTGGTCAAACATCGCGAGCATCTCGCGGTCGTTGAACGTCGCGTACATCTTCCACAGGTACTCGTAAAAGCTGTCCGAGTTGGACCCGGGGCCCGACGCTGTCTCGGTCCAGTCGCCCGTCTTCGTGTCAATGTGCTTGCCCAGCAATCCAACGTACGAGCGACGCTCAAACAGTGCACGCACGGCTCGACGCGACGCCGTCGCGTATGTCGCGTTGCCCGTGAGCACGCTGAGCATTGTAAACTCCATTGACAGCGAGCCGGCGCCAGCGGTCGACGCGATCGGCGTCTCGCCGCGCGGCACACCGCGCCGCAAATTCACCGTACCGTACGGGATGCCCGTGGTCGTGTTGAACGCCGGTAGCAAGCGGTCCGCGAGGTCCACCGCGAGCGCGAGCAGCTCGTTCTGGTATTCGCCCGAGCGAAACAGCGCGAGCGACGGTTCGATCGCAAACAGATGCGCCGAGAGCAATCCGCCGAGCACGCGGATCGTGGTCTCAAACACCGAGACCTCCGTGTCGAGATCAAAGTCGGCCCGCGCGACCACGAGCCGCACGGCCCGCTGGAACTCGACGCGGTCTTCAAGGATCGCGAGCGTGTCAAGCGTGTCGATCAGCGTGAGCATCGGGATCTTGCCGAGCTCGAAGCGCTCGCCCTCGCACGAGAGCGGCAGCAGCGCGTCCAGCGGGAACGCGTGGTCCATGTAGCCGTGGTACGCGTGGTAAAACATGTCCTTGACCGTCGCGAGCAGCGCAAGCCGCTCGTCCTCGCCCACCACGGGGCTCGCGCCGAACGCGTACTGGTCTTTATGCACCATGCCACACGCCACGGGCGAGCACACGGTCAGCGCGTACGCGCACGCGTGCGGCTCGTCCACGGCCTCGATGTACGTCTCGTTCGCACGCAGCACGCAGCACTTGTACGTGATCGTCACGCGGCGGGGCGCGGCACATCCGCTCGCGTCGCCGCCGTCGTACTGCTGCGTCGCGACGTAGCCGCGCGTGACGAGATCGCGCTGTGCATCGGCGTCGTCCTGCGGCGCGCGCTGCAATCGCAGCGTCTTGCTCGTCTCGCGCGAGAAGCGGCCCAGCACGATGCTCCACTCGCTCGCGAGCGTCGCAGTGTGGAACTGCCGCACGTGGCGACCGACGCACCACTCGTATTTCCACCACGCGCTACTTTCGTGGTATGTGAGACACTCGCGGTCGCGCAGCTGCCGGCGGAAGCGGTTCGAAAACGCGCGAAAGCTCGCGCCCGAGAGCACGCGGAGACTCGGCTCGTGCTGCGCGTGCACGGCACGCAACAGCGTCGCGAAAGCGAGCAGGAGTACGAGCAGACGAGACGTGAGACGATGGAAGTGATCGCGACTGGTGCAACGCGCCGCAAGCCGCGCGCTCACCGCTGGCAGCGCGTGCTGGGCGGCGTCGCCATCGCGGCGACGTGGCGCCATGCCGCAAAGTCTCTGCTAAATTGCCCCTAATACAGTACTGTCGACCGGGCCAGTTACCAGAAAAGAGTTGGTAAGACTAGCGTGGTCCACACTATTAGATCCCAGTAAGATGGAGTCGAACAGAAGAAGAGATCCCCCTCATGGCGTGGCAGGCGCAGCTCGTGGGCGGCGGCCTACGCGCGCTGCGCGGGTACCTCGAGCAAAACATGACGGCAAATGCTGCCCACCGCGAGGAGCTCGTTTCGGTGTGGCCTGCAAGTGAGACCGAGACGCTCACGCCGGCGCAGTTGCGTCGCTGTGCCGCGTGGCTCCACGCGATCCGTGCGACCACCGACCCGCGCGCGCCGAGGCTGCGTGCGTTTTTCTCGCGCAGTGAGACCGAGCCGACGCGGATTGTCGCACGTACGCTGGTGCCCAACGAAGACGAGCCGTCCGAGGCCCGAACAAAATACCTCGCACGCCGCCGCGAGAAGCTGCAGCGCCTGGACGAGGAGATGCGGTACGGCCACTTGGTCAAGAACGTGCAGACCACGCGCGCGAGCAAGGAGCTGCAGCGCAGTCTCACGTCCGTCAAGCAGCACATGTCGATCGGCGCGAACATGATCGTGTCGCGGATCGTCGCGTTCATCGTGATCTACATGGTCTCTCGCCAATTGACCACCAACGAGACGACGGTGCGTGGTGATGGTGAGGGTTGGAGACGGAGTGAGCGAGAACTGACAGTTGTGGGTGTGGAGAGCAGCGGATCGTGCTGGGCTTGGGCGCGGCGATCGGCATGATGGTGATCGAGATGGTGTTATTTATTGCGCGCGCCGCCAAGTTCGACGCCATTGAACGCGAACAGAAGAAGAAGCGCGAAGGAGTCTTCTGAGACGGCAGAGCAGCGATGCATATCGACGGGATGCACGAAAACAATATCATTACCATACTTTAAACCGGGGATCTTGGGGGGTTTTCACGGCACTTCACTGGCGTGACGGTGGCCATGTTGTTGCAGCGCGAGAATCGTTTCGTTTTCATGCTGCAGCTCAATGGTCGACGTCATGAGATAAGTGAGGTGGTCGTTTAGCATGAGAATCTTCTTTTCCTTGTCGGAGAGTGCCCGCTCAAGCTCCCGTACCCGACGGGAAGGTGACAAGGATGATGACGACGTTGGTGTGGCTTCTTTGCGTCGGATCGCATGATCTTCATCCTGATGATCACTGATCTTCGTGAGAGCCGACTCTTTCTCCTCGAGAAGTGCTGTCAGTCGCTCGATCTGGTAGTTGCACTTTGTGTGGTCCGTGCCACGTTTCTTCAATTTTGCGAGAGAGGCAGAGTAGTCCTCCTGCTGGTGCTCATTTTGCAATCGTAGGTTCTCATTCTCATCCCGAAGCACCTTGATCTCGTCCTTCAGCTTGGAGCAGCGAACTTGCAACTCGTTCTTCATGACTCGAGAGCTTTCGAGCAACGCAACCTTCTCGCGGTGCTCATGGTCACGCAGCCGCTGGTTCTCCATGGTCAGCTTTGACAGCTTGGCACTCATTTCCTCCAGCTCGTGCTCAATGTCCTCCTCCGCACCGGGCTTGGAGTGAATCGTAGACATCTCAAGCTCGCGAATCCGCGACTCAAGTCGTCGTATCCGCGCTTCCAGCTCTCGAATCTGTGATTCCTTGCGTTCGATAGTCAATGCATGCTGACGAACAAGCTTTTGTTCATCGACAAGACGGTTCTTCAGCTCCCGAACACCTTCGTGAAGCGGCCAGTCTCCTTGAAGTACTTCATTGACCGCCTGGGTCTGTTGCAGTTCATCGAGCAGTTTTTCGCGCTCCTCACCGGTTCGGTTCACCAACTCGGACAGTTCTTTTTGAAGTTCACTTTCACGAGATGCCGTCGCGTCGCAACGTTGCTGGACGAGCTTCAGACGCTTGATGAGGTTCGTCTCGTTGCTACGCAGGTCTTCAATGCGTTCAGCATGAACACGGTCCTTTCGATCCGCATCTGCCGATACCTTTTGCAGCTTGCTCCGCAACGTGTCCACTTCCGTAGCCTTTTCAGAGATTTCGATCTGAAAGTCCTGACGCTCTTGCTTCAAAGTATCCCGCAGCTTTTTAGTCCGTTCGCGTTCGTTGACGAGAGCTGTCTGAGCCTGATGCAGCTCAAGTTCAAGCGAGTCGACCCGCGAAGACATCTCAGATTTTGCGTGCTTCGAGTTCAGTCGCGCATTGCTGCTTTGGGCGGAATGAAGCTCATGGAGCTCGCGCTTCAAGGCAGCCACCTCGTCTGTTGAGGATGACAGCTCCGCACGAAGCTCCTCCTTCTCAGCCTGCATCATCTTCACTTGAGCGCGAAGTTCATCTCTCTCCTTCTCAACGATTATGCGCCGTCGTTTCTCTTGATCGGTGGTGTTTTGAACCTCGTCCTCACGAGCCTTCAGTTCCCGTTGCAGCGATTTCACTTGCTCCTCAAGATGCCGGAGTCGTGCGCGCGCCTCAGTCAAGTGCTGTTCCTTACGCATGAGATCGGCGTTCATCGTGTTCTTATCGCCCTGTGCAAACTGAAGAGCTTGTTCCTTCAACTCGGTTTGCTTGGCTAGCTTGGACCGTAGCTCACGGTTCTCAGTCTCGAGAGTATCGATCGCATCCTTCTTATCCTTCACGTTTCGCATCGTTTGTCGCTTGAAGTCGTCAAAAGCTCGCTCAACTCGTTGAAGCTGCCCACGATACTGCTCCAGAGAAGCCTCAGCCTCACCTTTCTCTCGCGCAATACGCTTAAGATCCTCTTCTCTTTCCTGAAGCACTGATCGATGAAACTCCAGCTCTCCGTTCGCCTGAGTGAGCTCATCGCGCACTCTCGACAAATCGCTCTTCAGGGTCGCAAACTCTTCACCAGAACCGCGAGCTTGACGTTCCAGCCGTTCATTTGTCGCCACGAGACGCTGGTGTTCCAGCTGGAACTCAGATTTCTGGTTGTCAAGAGCAATCTGCAGTCGACGAACTTCTTGCTCCGCCGATATCTGCAAGGAAGCAAGTTCACCCTTGACTTTCTCATACTGAGCTTCAAGCCCTCTTCCTTGGCGCATCAGCTCGCTCTCTCTTGCTTCGGATTCAGTTCTTCGACGGCGCTCACGATCTTCTGCTTGTAACTTCAGCGACTCAATCTCCTTCTTATATCGATCATTCCAAGACTTAAATTGGGCGAGCTCACTCGTGAGTTGTTGATACCTTGTTTCCAGAACATTTCGCTCGCCCGCTTGTGTGCTGAGGGAACTGATTTCTTTCTTGTACCGCTCATTCCACTCCCGAAGTTGTGCGACCTCTTGTGTCAATTGAGTCTGTTTGACGTCCAAAGAACGGGCTCTCTCATCAGCACCCTGAGCTTGGAGTTTCACTTTTCTCAGTTCATCTTCACGCTCACGTAGGACATTTTCAGCTCGTGCACACTTCTCTTCAGCCGTGCGCGATGAGTCATAGAGCTGTCTGGCCTGTTGCTGTAAGTCCGCGAGCTCAGCCTCTCGACGTTGCAGCTTTTCACTGAGGGTCTCAGCTTGCTCGCGCATACCCTGCTCCCCATTCAAGATTTGGCGGTGCTCATGTTGGTCAATTTCTTCGCGCAGTCTCGCTACCTTGTTCTCGACTTCCGTCTTCTCAAGACGAATTGTTTCAAGTGCTTGCAGCAAGTCAGTCTTTTCTTTCTCCGCTTCGTTGAGTGCGTGCAGAAGTTGGCTTCCTTTCTCTTCCAGATCGCCATTTTGTTTCTCAAACTGAGACAAAGAATCGAGCAGGATTTCCTTTTCTTCCATCATTCCTTGGAGATGACCTTCGAGAGCGACCTTTTCGCCTGACATTTCGCTCAGAGCCCGCTGCATATCATCCTTCTCGTGGTGTAGCGAAACTATTGTCGCTCGCTGAGCGCTTTCTTGTTCAGTTGCCCGATGATACGTTGAATTGATCTCATGGAATTTGCTGTCAAAATCCTTCTTCATGTCTTCCATCTGCCTCTGTAGATGCCGATTCTGCTCTTCAAGACGTAGCCGTTCACGATGAAGAAGTTCGGTCTGCTTTGTGCGCTCGTTGTCGGGGGCGAGATACGCTTCCACTTGTTGCTTCAGCGTATTCAATTCCTTCTCACGCAGCTCCAGAGCCTTGTTGCGGTGCTCAATTTCTCGGCGAAGTGCAGCACACTCAAATTCCAACGAATTGGTTTTTGAGCTCAATTCTTGGCATTCAGATTGCCACTTCGAAAGCTGCGAATGAGCTTCTTCACGAAGCTTGATGAGCTCTTCCTCGCGTGACTTCACTGCCGCACGTAGCTGATCGTTCTCTCCGTTCTTCCGTTCAAGATAGGCCTCCATCTCTTGTACATGGGAGTTAAACTGTTCTTGGATATCTGCACCTTGTTTGCGAAGTGCTTCAGCACTTGCCTTCTCTCGATCACGAATCTCCTGCTGGAGTTGCTCGCACTTCGCTTGCCACTCACCAACAGCAGCGCTCAACTTTGAGAGGCGATCGTTGCCTTCGCCCACCCAGTCCTGTTGAGCACTCATCAGCTCTGCAATCTGATTGCTCTTCTTCTGGTTCAGTTGCTGCAGGTGCTGACAGCGTTGCTGAAGCTCATCGTTTTCGGCACGTACTCGCTGAGTTTCTTCGCTTTGCTCTTCTCGCAAGCGTGTAACCTGGGATACGAAGCTCTGCTCCAAGTCTGCCTTAATCGCAACAATGCCTTCCTCTGCCTGTTTCCGAAGGTTCTTCATGTCCTGATTCTGTTTTTGCACACGTTCGGATTCGACCTTGAGCTTGTCTAGCAAGGCCGCAATCTCGGAATCCTTCGATTCCAGCTTCTCGCGCAGTGCCAGAACTTGATGCTCCAGTTTGACTGCGGATGCTTCAAACTCAGCACGATACTTTCCACCTTCACCTAGTAAGCGCTTGATACCGGCAGCTTGCTCATCCCGTTCGTTGCGTGCTAGCGTGAGATCTCCTTCGAGGTGCTCGCGCAAACGACGCTCCTCTTGATA
>JAADVY010000304.1:0-19886 GCA_023336035.1 Pythium plurisporium
AGGTAACTGATCGCGAGCATGTATAGTGCTACGACGGACGAAAGTATACGTAAGTCGGTGCAGAGTTCGTGCCAAGACGTAACGGAGTGTGATACGTACTGTACACAGCCGCGATGAGAGCTTCGGCGTACTCGATGAGTACGTAGAACTCGACCATGTGCAGCAGCTTGAGCACATCTTCAACGATTCGCAGACGGATTTGGTCGGCAGACGGCAATTTTGATGAAGGCTTTGTAAGAGCAGCTGGTGACTTGTTAATCGACAGACTTGCACCAGGCGGTAGTGACGGATTCGCTACGGTTGTGGTGCTGAAAGGTGGAAACGGATCGTGGACGGTGCAACCGTGCTCGTAGTTGATACTTGACATTGTTCAATGACAGTGAGCCTTCGTGCTGTGCGGATGGGAAGATGTCGAGGCAGGCTCAACTGCGGATGGTCTCCTAGGCGCTTGTGCGTTTCCAGCATATCGAGGACATACTCGACGAGACCGAGCGATTGAAGGCGTTGAAACTCGGTGAGGCGATCTCTCGACCGGTTATCCATCAGAGTGATTCTCGAGACGATGCAGCGGATTCCAACGACCACATTCTGCACTCGTAAAGCGCGGCCACTCCTTGGACGATATCCACAAGCATCACCAACACAACCGAGCCCCCAGTCTTAGCCTGACGCATGGTCGATGAGACGAACAAAGCATGAAAGACGTCGACGTTAAAAACAATCACGGCCGGCGCAAGATCTTCCATGTGGAAGACGCCTCTGTTGACAACGTTCTTGACGCAAAGTTTCAGCAACGGGAGACAAAACGCCACGTACGTCTGGTAGGCACTGTCAACGCTCGTGAATGCGATGTTGTACGCGGTATATACGAACACGATCGCGACCTGGACGACGAAGACCACTGAGTAGCGTCGCAAGTTTTCGCGGGCGACAACATCATACCGCAACGCATGTCTCCACGAGAAGTACAAGCCAAGCGTGAATGTTACGAGCCAAGGCCCGGTGACGAGCTGTAGCGCGAAGGGCGTCGGGATAGCAACGATAATACCGAGAAGTGAGTATGTGACACCACACGCCACTGCAGCCACGAGTGAGATGATGCACAGTCGCCTAGTCGAGAGCGGAAGGGTGGGCGAGCTATTGTGGATCTACAGAGCGATCATTCAAGAGACAATCCAGCCCAAGAATGCGATGCGGACGAGAAGCCACGGTGTCTGCTTCCAAAAACCGAGCTGCGGTGGGTTGACGGGAAGCGCGTCGATCGCAGTGATGACCAAGAGGCAAGGCAACGGCGTGAGCAAGACAGTGGCAACGTTGCGGAGGCTTAAGAACGAGAGTTTGTGGTGCTTGACCGCGTAGAGTCTCGAGAGGGAGTAGCGGCCGTGAAGTTCGACTTGTACGGCGTCCCAGTACCGGATGACTTTGCCCAGGGGGCTCGCTCGGATCGCGCGCAGCATGGCGCGCAGCATGGTGTGCTCAGCTCACTCGTACACGACGATTGTCGCATCCATTGCCAACAACAGCAACATGTGTGCGACGAGAGCATGTCCGTTCGTGACAGGTGATGAAGAACATCAGAAGCAAAATGTAGCCATTCCACTGCGATCTCATTAGGCTCGCTTAGTTAGTTGTAACTGAGACCATCCCTCACTCTCCCTCAACTCTCTCTCTCTCTCTCAAGCGTCGTGGAGTCCTCTCGCTTACGATGGCGTGCGGCTGGTCGCCCGATCTGCTGCGGCTGCTTGAGGGTGCGGGCGACGAGAAACAGAAGCTCGCGCAGCAAGCCGACGAGGAGCTCACGCGCACGACGCAGCAGGTGGCCGTGCTCAAGCAGCGCGCGGCACGCGTCGCCGAAAGCGACACTTCCACCCGCGACTGGACGGCCGTGTACGAGAAATGGGACCAATGGGAGGACCCCGAGGAGCTCGCGCAGCGTGAACAAGACGCGAGAGAGAAACAGGAGCGAGCGTCACGAGCGGCCGCCGCCGCGGGATGTAACCACGACCACTCGGCCGAGCAAAAGCTCATGGACATGACCACACAAGCGAAATTGGACGCGTGCGACGCGTTCCGCGTGTTGGGCAACGCGTTCTTCGCGCAGGGCCAGTACCAGCGCGCGGCGTACAACTACCACAAGGCGCTCGTGTACTTGGAGTACGTGTTCCCAGACACGCCCGGCGAGGACGCCGAGATGGAGAAGATGCAGCTCGCGACGCTGCTCAATTTCACGGCGTGTCGACTCAAGACGGGCCATTTGGACGACGCGATCCACCACGCGGATTTGGCACTGCAGATGGACGCGACAAATGTCAAGGCGTTGTATCGACGTGCACAGGCGTACCGGCTACGCGATGAGTTTGACAAGGCTCTAGCCGATATCAATGGAGCGATCGAACAGGCAAACGAGAAAGAAGGCGGTGTGGATCCGATGCTCGTGCACGAGAAACAGCTACTGCAGGCCAAGATGCTGGCGTACAAGCTCAAGAGCAGACAGCTCTCGGTCGCGATGTTTGGCGGGGCGGCTGCGACCACCAACAGCAAAGGCAAGGAATCGTCGGGTGGTTCGAGGGTGTCCAAAGTCCACGACGTGCCGCTAAAGCTTTCGGCTGGGTCTATCATCTCCGGACAAACTAATCACACCGAGTGGTCGCTTGACGAGACCTGGCGACCGTCGACGGTCGGCATGAACGAGTTGCAAGCGTGGCTCGAGTCGTTGTAAGCCTTCCATTCACAATACATCCGCTCCATCTTCTTCTGCCTAGTATTGCTTCCCGATAGAGAGCAGCACAATGAGCCCGATGAGCACCGCCCAGAGGAGGTCCCGCACAATAGCGGCGTGCGTACGCTCACTGAGGCCTCGTAATCCGTCCTGATATACCATCGAAGCGAACAGCGACACATACACCACCAGCAGCCCGAGCAGCCACACACGCAGACCCGTGCGGTGACGCGCAACCCACGGGCCGAGCTTCTTCTCAAGCCACGATGGCTCCTCGTCTTCCTCTGCGACTACAATGCGAGACCCTCTGAGTGAGATGCGGTCGTTAGAGCGAGTCCTACGGGCGGGTACGTACCGACGTATTCTTCAAGGATGGCTTGCACAGCTGGGGACGGATGCCCACCAGCGACTTCGCTCATGGGTTGCGTACCAGCGCTGGCGGCGCTCAACACACCGAGAGCCACTCGACCACATGCCTCTGCCATCGCCGTCGTGTCTTCTTCATCGATCTCCTCATCGTTTATGTCTTCCATGTTTGTCATCAGCTCTAGTAGATCCGCCGCGACGGAGCCGGGAGGTTCTGGAGATGGCTCGAGGGCATCGTCGGTCTCGGCCACGGCCGCCAGCAACTCGGCGTCGTCTTCGTCCACGACATCGATGATCTCGGGTTGCTTCGTCGTCATCATCGTGGCTTGCTCCAAACGGATCTGATGAAGCAGGTCCTTTCAAGAGAAAAACGCAACGGGATCTTTTCTTCGCGTGTGCTCTGCGACGAGGCTACGCCTGGCAAAAGGCGGAGAAAACAACGGGCGCATCATCCATCACGGGCTTTCACTCTATTTCATCGATATCTCTATGGGCACAAATAAGGTTATAACACGACGAGCGAGGGTGCTTACTCGTCGTCTTGGAACTTGTACGAGTTGGACGCCATGGTGATCTCGCCGCACATGTACGTCTGCTTCTTGAATTTGTTCTTGCCCTTGGTGAAGTCCTTGCCGCGCACCTTGATGAGCACGTTGTTGGCCTTGCTGCCCACACCGCTGCCAGCAAAAGTCGCATCGTCTGCTCATCACAACAACGCCCCAAAAAAGTTAGTCCATCCAGAACCTCCTCGCCAGTCACAGATATAGCATACTACATACAACTGTTGTTCTTGAGCGTCTCGTCCACGATCTTGGTAGACCAGAACTCGCCGTCCACACGCTGGAAGGGAACACCACCCTTCTTGTCGTCGACCTTTACGGGCTTCTTGACCTCCTTGGGCTTCCACTCGAGTGCAGCCTTGGCGGCCTCTGCACGACGAGCCTCATCCTTGGCCTGAAGATCTTCATCATCCTCGCTGTCCGAAGAAGACGAGTCAGACGAGGAAGAGTCCGACGACGACGAGTCCGACGACGAGTCCGAGCTGCTCTCCTCCTTCTTGGCCTTCTTGGCGACAGGCGCCTTAGTCGCGGTAGCGTCCGCCTTACGCTTGGCCACGGGCTTCTTCGTGGGTTTCTCGTCTTCCGATGACGACGAGTCCGACGAGGAATCGCTCGAGGACGAGGACGACTCCTCCTCCTTCTTCTTCGACGCGGCCTTTTTCGCCGCAGGCTTAGTGGCCACCTTCTTGGGCTCCTCGCTCTCATCGTCCGAGTCCGAGTCGGATGATGACGAACTGCTGGACGATGCGGCCTTTTTGGTGACAGGCGCCGCAGCCTTCTTCACCACTGCTGAAGCAGGCTTCTTGGTCGTCTTCTCGTCTTCCGACGAATCCGAAGACGAGTCGCTGCTGCTCGAGGACGCGGCCTTCTTGGTCTGCGCAGCCTTGGCGGCGGGCTTCTTCTCCTCCTCTTCGGACGACGAGCTCGAGCTCGAGGACTCCTGCTTCTTCTTGCCATTTGCCACTGCCTTCTTTGCTGCCGGAGTGGGCTTGGCATCTTCCTCCTCCGACTCGGACGAGTCCGACGAGCTCGACGACGTGCTCACGACCGCCGTCTTCTTGGCGACATCGACGACCGACGACGCCGGGATCTTGTTCTCCTTCTTGGAACTCGACACGGTGCTCTTGGTCGACGTCGTGGTCGTCAAGTACTGCTTGTACACCGCCAGCAAATCGTCCTCGGCGCGGAAACTCGACGGGTTCTACGCGACAGCAAGAGGGTTAGTATGTGTCGGAGAGCCAGAGACGGTAATGGACACATATACCAGCTTGGCCTCCTTCGCAAGCGCCTGCGCGGCCTTCTTCATGCCGGCGCTGGCGAGGAACGCATGGACGAGCGGGTAGAGATCGCTCGCGGCGACGGCGGCTTTCTTGACGGCCATCGTGAGTGGTAGATCGATTGACAAGTGGGAGAGCTGGTCGTCGCAACGCTTGGAGCTCCTCGAACGATTGGATGGATTGGAGAGAATCGCGTTTCACAGGTCGAACGCCCATCGAACAAGACAATATGAGCATCGTTCTTCAGCGAATATGTAAACAGACAGGTTCCAGCGGGATCAGAAGCCTGTGGTAGATGATACAAAGTGAAAGAGATGCCTCTATTGTGTGATATGGGTACACGCACCTTCTTAAACGTGGCTCAGCGATTTGTGTGCCGGCTTCCACTTGCCGAGCACGAGCAGCCGCTTCTTGACGTCCAGTGACAGCGACGCGGCGTCTGCGAACGAGGGCTACAAAGTGATCGCGAGTTAACAGTCGGTGCAACGAGATGGCGAGAGAGTTGAACGTACCACAGGTGGGGAGGACACCAAACAGGGGCCGTCGGTCCTGGCTTCGGCCTTGGCACGAACGCGCTTCTTCATCGGGCTAAGCGGGCGACGGAATTTCATGGGTGAATCTTCCTCATCGTCGCTTGGGTTACCATACGCCGACGTATCGAGCGGGGCGACTGGAGCAGGCGTTGAGACCACTCGAATGGGTGGAGTTCGTTGTGACGCGCGTGCATTCATAGCATCCTTCCAGGCGAGCGCGTAGTTCTGCCAGTGGAAAAACACGGCTGAGAGAAGGCGATTGCGACGATAGACGGACGCATCATGTTGAAGCTGCTCGAAGCGTCGACGCTCATGGATTCGTCGGCGCCAGTTGTGAATGGCTCGTTGCACTCGCTGCTGCTGAAGAATACGAGCGCACTCGCGAGAGAACCGCTTTAGATCTGCGGCATCGGCCCACATTTGCAAAGTGACTTGTTGAAGCCTTTGCGAGTACGTCTGCTGGATCTTCACGACGCATGTGAGTAAGACAGCTCTGCGTTGCCGCGCTCGAACCAGGGCGAGAATCCATCTGTGAATGACCGATCGCTTGATGCTGAATGCGTGGAACTCGCTTGCAACGACCAACCGCGCTCCACGTTCAGCTCGCTCTGCTCGTGCATTGGCATGCCAATGAAGAAGCGTTTTGAGTAATAGCAGATGGGTGTAATGATCGACAGCGACATGCTCCTTTTGCTTGGACTGTAAGAAGTCCTGCCAGCCAAGCCAGAGTTCGCGCTTCCATCGTTTGTGAACCCTCGCAATCAGTAGCTGTTGAACAGTGCGATGGTGTACGCGACGGTGTGTCCAGGATGACCAACCATTAAACACGGATTGCAGACGATTTTGAAGGATGCGAGCCCAGAAGCGATCGGCGAGAAGACGGTGCACGTACAGCCGCCACGCCAGGAAGCGCTTTCTCTGCACGAAATGCTTTAGCTTTCTATCAAGACATTCGTTGCGGACGATAGCATTCCATTTCCGGACGACTCGACGCTGGCGCCAACCCACCAGCAGAGCGTTCTGTCGATCGAACATCTGCCGATGGCTTATCTTGTTTTGCACCGCACAGTACCAACGCTGGCGAATGCAGTGCTGGAGAAGGAATCTCGTTGCGAGAATCATCGCGTCTTCACGACGTCGCCTGCTAATGCCGAATGCTCGCCACCTTTGATACGCATTCAGTCGGATGGTATGAATGCGTCTTTGAACCAAGTTTTCAACCGCTACGTTTCGATCTCTTCGACTCTGAAGCCACGCAGACCAAGCTTGAAAGCTGCTGCGCACATGCTGCCTCGTCTTGAAAATGACCAAGAGCCTAGCTCGTCTCTTCGTGTCAGCAAACCGTTTCCACTGGTCGAACACCACTCCATACCATCGGCGATGACGTATACACGCCAGTGCAGTGACTACGTGCCGCTCTTGTCGTCGTCTTACGCGATTGGAGAGCAGATGAAAGATTGCTTGCCTCATTCTGGTCGTCGCCAACTGGCCACAACGGCTTTTGTGCAAGTCGTGCTTTTGTCTCATCAAATGCACGAAGTCGTGTGACCACAATAGCCAGAATTTTGTGAGCACTCGAGCACGCAGATAGCTGTTGACGCTCACCATCAAATGGCGCTTGTTTTCCGTCCGCTCACGCCAGGCATTCCAGTGTCGCTGAAGCATCTTCCGCTCCTGCCGCACCATCTCGGCGTTGACAATCACTAACAACTCTCGTTCACGGCGACGCTCACGTTGAATCTGCTTCACGTTGACAACGACTTCTCGCCATCGCATAAATAGTGTCTTCTTGAGCGTGTAGCTCGTGGATGCTAACCTTGACGCACAAATCAACTTCACGTAACGGCGTCGTCTGCTCCACTGTGACCAAACCGAGTAACACTTATGTAGCCGTCGCATCCTGTAGAATAAGCGCGCGTGGAACGCATGTCGCCATCGCTGCCATACACTAGCTGAGTCATCCCAATTCACCTGGAACTGCTGAAAGAAACGGGCCGCCCGGGTCAAACGCATTGCTGGATCCTCCAACTGGGCTTGCGCCTCATCGTTGTCGTTTCGATCTGTGATTGGTGTCCCAGATCCTAGTGTAGCTACCCCGGACCCGAGCGATCTAGCTCCGAGTACAAGCCGTTTCAGTTGCTTGCTTTTTGCTGTGAACTTCGTCCATATCAAGAATCTGAATCGGAGATGGTGACCAACGGCCACACTTGCTAGCAAACTCGTGCACTTGGTCTGAATTTTCGTCCACGTGTTCCAGGCTGTGAAGAATCGTTTTAGCACACATCTGCTGTCACGCTCCATTTTGTCACGGCTGAGTATGCGAACGGTTTTGTGAATGGATGCTCGTTTTCTCCACCCCAGGAAGCTACGCTCAAGCAGTCGTTGCTCACTCGCACCCAGCATACGTTCTACCCGAGAGAGAGTAACAAACTTGCGCCACTGTCGAAACGACCGACCATAGAGGTTTGTGTGACTAAACATCGCTGCCGCCTTGAGCCGTTTCATCTTGATTGTATAGCACTTCCATTCGTTCAACAGGGCCCGGGTTGTGAGAGCCGTACGCTGCGATAACAAGTTCGCGCATGTGGTTTTCAGCTGCGCTCTCTTCGACGCACAATCTCGCCAAGCAACGAAACTCTTACGCTGTACAACATGTTGCATCACATCGACGTATCGTCTCAACTTGATTCGTTGACTCTTCGTTGTTGTTGTGATATTTTTCCATGCTGAGAATGCTTTGCTTGTCGCTCGATGCTTTGCGTGTCTCTCGGCGACCACTTGGCAATGTTTCCTGTGCTGCTGGTCACGTGAATAGCGTAAAAGAGCTTGGAAGCAAGCCATTACTTGACGACTACGGAGCCATACCAGAACTTGCTTCATCTTTTCTTTCTCTCGGTTGCGAACGATCAAGAACAGCAGCCACTTCCCGAACGACCGTTTCACAATCGTATCGTTTGAAAAGCGACTCGAAAGCAATGCCATAGTCTTAGCCATCTTCGTCTGCACGACAAAATCCCTCCAACGCCGAATGCCAGCCCGGGCTCGAACAGTTCGAAGGAGTGTATTGCTCTGGCGGGCTTGAAACTCAAACCATTCGTGGCGTTGGAATCGCCAACGGTGCCAAGCGTCAAACACTCGAGCAAGTTGCTTTCGCACACCCACTCGTGCAACCACGAAAAGTAGCCGCCACTCACTCCACGCCTGGCGCAGCTGCGCATTCGCAAAACGACTGACGACCATCGCCGCCCTGACACGTTGTGCCTTGCACTGTAGGGCATATTCATGCCAGTTTGCAAAGCATCGGTAACTGGTCTGTAGCTTCCACCGCACGAGCAATTTTCGGCACGTCTCATCCATTAGCTGTTGTTTCACGACCGTTCTCCGCCACACGACAATGACGAGGCGTAACAGGCGGAATCGAAAATGCTGTTTGGCCCTGACGAGAGCATATGTGTTCGCCACATTCTTCTGCTGACACGCACTCCACGCAGCCCAAGCACGACGAACAGATGCAAATCGCCAACACTTGACAGCTCTATCGAGACGATCATTCTTGACATGAGTCACCTGAACGAATGCTTTCCATGCATTGAACGCGCTGGGTAAGAGCTTCTTCATGCTGTATCCAGTAATCGCGAGACGTTTTAACGTTGCTAGACTCTTGAAACGCTGCCAGCGCTGGAACGAGCTACGAAGATGTCTTCCTTGCAGAACTTCGACCCATTTACGTGCCTTCTCGGTTGCTCCACGGTTTGAACTTCGATTCAGTGCATGTTTCCGCAGAAGTCGAACTGCGTTTCGTGTAGCATTCGCCCAATGAAATGTGGAGACCATGGAACGCTGTACCTTCATCCCATTCGCATACTGGCTCCATGTGGACAGGATCTTTCGTGCGGTCTTGACATCACAGCGATAAGTAAGCAATGCGATTAGGCGACTGGCTCGACACTGCTGTTGGCTCCAAGCTCTCCACGCTCGAAAGGTGGAACACAAAACTAAGATTTGAAGGCGCTCAGTGTGCTGCTGGAGCTCCCGGCGATAGGTTTGCACGTGATGAACGAATTGTTTCCATCGATTCCACGTGTAAGAAGCCAGCTTGTGATGAGCTGTCACAGTTGCTAGAGTGGTTTGCAGTCTGTGGGAACGCATATGGGCAGCAAAGGCATGCCACTTGCCGAGCGATCGTTGGGTTCGATGCAACATAAGCGACGTTGCGAGTAGATCGAAATGGTGACGCCTCTCCAAGACATGTCGCCACTCTGCTAGCACGATCATGTGGACTTTTTTACGATGGAAATTCACGGCTTTTCCGATCAAAAACTTGCGAAATCTCTGAACTCGATGGTATACCGTCCAAAGTGACCATGCATAAGATTTCCGACGCATTGAACACCGCGATTCAAGCGCACGCTTACATCGTTGATGATCGATCCAACGTCGCCATGACCGAAAGCAGTATGTGGACAGACGCAAGTGCCAAAACCCCATAGCTTTAGCAGTATGCTTACGAATCCATCTCGACTGGAAAGATATACTTGACCAGTGATCAAAGAGCTGAGCTTGTTTCAGCGCACGCCACCTCATGAGACTTATATGGACAGCCCGGTGACAGTCTGGATCCAATCGTGCAATCGACTCACGAAGTTGAGCAACACCACCGGTTACGTGTTTCTTGACCCGATAGTACTTCGACCAACTGTGCCAGACTTGTACCAGAAGATGTCGCTCGAGCTGTGGTCGAAAGATTCGCGTGCAAGCGTTCTTGATCGTCATGCGAGCACGCATTCGGAGGAGTACTTTCTTCACGATACAAAAATCAGAACGCTTTTGGATGACTCGGGCATATTGTCGTGCACTCTTTCTCTTGGCCACGAATCTATCTTTCCAGCTTATAAAGATGTGCGAGATAAACCGCTTGTCGGCTTGCATTCGGCTGAACTTTACAGCAACCAATTTCGGAGCAATCTTCTTCCACTCCTGAAAGATTATCCACGCAAATGCTCCAGATGATTGTAGCACGATTCGACTGCGAAGTATGTTCACTTTGTCATACTTGGCTTTCTCACGCCTCCACTGCCCCCAGGACTTGACCAGTAAAGAGCGTTCGTTGTTCTGCTGCACCAATACAACTTGTTGAGAGACCCGTTTGCACTTTTTCACCATCAATTTCCAATGGCTAAACAATGCACTTGTCTGCTTGGTCATACGTTGCAGCATTCGCTGCTTGAGAAGCTTTTGGCGAGTAACGAGAGCTTTCCACCGTTGAAAACTTGTCATCACTCGATCTTGATTCCATAGTAACACAAAGCGCTGCTGGATTTGAGTACATTGCAATTTCTGAGAGCACGACAGTGACTTCCAAGAGTTGAAGATTCTGCTCAGTGATGCATTTTGAAGCCGTCGCAGAAGTGCTCGCGCGCACTTTGTTAAGTGGATACGCACGACCCACCGTTTGAAGTATTCGGCTATTGTCTGCGCAGACCAGAGCTCACTAAAATGTTTTAGTAAGCGTTGTCGACGGGTGGCTTCGTGCCACTCGCGAACGATACGTGTCCTAGTAGTGAGTCGATAATGAGCAACCGCCGAGGAATTGGCCCGTTGCATCAATACAAACTGCTTCCACCTTTCCAACCAGTCGAGCATTGACTTGTTCTGCCATATTCGAAGCGCATTTCTGGCTCTCTTTGCACGAGCAGTAATATCACGCCATGATCTGAATGCTTTCGACTCTTGTTGATACAACAGCATTTTGGAGGCTTTCTCTATGAGCGCTTGCCTGTGTCGACGGTCCGTTATGAATCGCTTCCATGCGTGAAAGTACGTTGGCAGCATGCACAACACTTGGAACACAGTGGCCTTCTCCTTGAGCGCATTGAACATCTTCCGATCCATCACGAACTGTCGCCATACTGCGAAGACCCGCGCTGTCAATTCGCTTTTATTGCGATTCTGCGCCTTCCCGAGTGTTGATGCAAGGAGCTGCTTCAATCGCGTAAATCGTTCCCATTTTTGAATGCAACGCCAAACGCGAAACTTCTGGAGACTTGCTGCTCTACTCTTCGTGAGAGCTCTCTGGTGGCTCCTTGTCCTGGCATACTGAGTCCAACGCCTGAATGACGTCGTCTGCAAGCCACGAGCTCCAGCGAGTTTTACGAGGCCTCGGATACAGACCGATCGCTTTGATGAGAGAGCGTGCTTGCGAAGTCGTTGGATGGCTCGATGCGAACTCCACAATGATAGTTTCTTCGTCAGATCGGCAAAATGTAGTGCTGCTTCTTCTCGTCGCCTTTTCCATTTGCACCAGTTATCAAAGCACTTCTTGCGTATATGACCAGCTTTTCGCCCGTTCATCATTCGGAGTACACGACGCAACTGCACGTACCTCTTCCAATGTGTGAGGAGCTGACCAATCCGATTACGTGCCCACATGTCTACACATTTTTGCATGACCATAGCTTGTTCTTGAGAATGGCTACATCTAAATCGCCATGTTTCCAGTGCGCCCTTGATCGATCGACGTTCAAAATACAGTCGTGCCTCATCGATGACCGCGTTCCTTTCGTGTTTGAGAGCAATGTAGAGGAGCCAACCTTTCCAGCAGAAATCGACACTTTTGGCTTTTTCTCCCTCTTGCCATTTGGATAGTAGAGTTTTGAGTTCTCTTCGCTTGACATGTAGCGCCTTCCATTCCACAAAGCACAATGCGACTTGCTTGTTCTGCCAATGAAGAACCAACTGAGTTGCCTTCACATGGCGTTGCCTAGCAGAATCCATCACAGTTCGCCAAGCATTCCATCCTGTTCGCAAAACCAAGCTGGCAAACTTCGTCGAAACAACGAGCGATACACATCGACAATGTTTTCGCCTTTCGGCTTGACCACGTAGCTTGCGAACGGCCCGCTTTGTCATGTATCGATGCAACTCGTTGGTGGATTGCCGTATTCTTTTGCACATTTGGACAGCTTGTCGCCATAGCTGAATACACCTTCGCTTGAAACTTTGAGCAATCATCAGATCAGCAATTTGAACACAACGTACAACGTGAAATGCTTGTCTCCATATTGTCCACGTTCGGGCCAGTTGAAGACGCTTACACTTGTCTGTATTGAGCTGATCATGAATGCAGCGCGCCCGCTTCACACGAATGACGCCTTTCCATGCCCACACAAATGATTGCAGACGTGTATCCGAACATCGATTGAGGAAGCCTTGAGCAGCTTCATGCTTGATGCGGCCAATCTTAACGTTTTCACGGAAAGACTTGAAAACTCGTTCCTTCATCATCTGGTCTCGTTCACTCCGCCAGTCACTCACGAGTGAGCGGAAATAGCGACGTTTGTCTGATACTTGTTTCCACGTACGCAAAACTCGCTGTGTCATGTCGGAAGAAAAGCATGACTTCAGCGCGGAGCTGAGCCGCATTAAACTAGTTTGCCGCTTCCAAACACTCAAAAAATGTCGTGTTTGGCGAGTGTTCCACACCGCCACACGTTGTTGATCGTCTTGAACAACGGAAGCATGATGGTCTATCCAGACTTGCCAGACCCGTTTTAGCTGGCGGTCTTCTCTTCGCCCGCATGCGTCCATGACAACGAGAGCACAGTATTTCTTGTTGTGCACATATGCCAAGATTGCACTGAATATTGAACGGATCGCGCGGCTCTGGCTCCTCTTGGTGAAGCGCATGTACTTGACCATGAGCGATCGCCGCACCTTGTAACTGTCCCTCCACGCTATCCATATTTGCCGCATGGTCTTGATACGAGCACAGTTTGTTGCCATTAACATTCTGAACCTCTTAGCTTTCAGTTGCGAAGTTCGACCTCGCCATACCGACCAGCACTTCTGGAGCGTTCGCTTATCAAAATGAACTCGTGATGTGACTAGTTGTTGGTGCTCCACATCGGACCAACGAACGGCGCATTGCCAGGCTTGTAGTGAGCGAGTGAGAATCCTGCGTTTGCCGACTGATTGAGCAAGGAGACGCAGTTTTGCCCATCTCCTCCACCTTCTCAACATGGACTTCACTCGTCTCTGTCGAAATTGTTCCAATACAGCAAGCTGTCGGTTCCGTAACAGCAATTCATTCCGCCAAATTCGCAAGATGTGCCGTTGGCATTTTCGCTCATGTAGGGTCTGGACCCACACACCCTGATCGGCCGTTTTTCGCCTCTTCTTGACGTACTGACACCACTTCTGCAGGCATTCATACGCCGTCTCAAGCACTTCTGTTCGCTGTCTGATCAAGGATTTGATTCGCACTGTTTTGATCGCTCTTGCAGAACGAGCCCAAGTCGTGAACATCCTATGGATGGTCCAAACCAATAGCCGACCAGTAAAGTGGCGGAGTTGAGCCGGATTCGAGATTGCGATTCGTCTCGACACGACAAAACTGGGTACTGCGAGACTTGTCTGCACCGATCCATTTGTAGGTGGTAACGTGATCCCGACCCATCGAAATATTGCGAATGTCGCGATCGGAGGTAGCAGAGCCTGCGTGATTTTCATCTCACGCTGACGACTTTCACGCACGAGTTGATGGAACTTGATGATTTCTTTCCACTGCTGAAAAGAAGTTGCTAGCCGACGAAATGAATCCGTCGACAACCGCTTCATCGACGACACAGTCTCGGTTCCCGTCGGGCTGGGTATGTTGCTGTGTGCATCGAACTGGTAGTCGCTGTCATCTTCCACTGTCTCGGCCATAGATGGTGGTGGATAGTATGCATGCGCTGGAATGGCTCCTACCTGAACGCTGTCACTGAAAGTACCTCCAATACTCACGGCGTCCAACGAGTTGTTGTCATCGATGTTAAGGCTGGCATACTCGTCCTTGTCGTCATCACCATCCTTGTCGTCGTCGACCTCTGGGTCCTCACCTTCCACTGTCAACTCCGCGTTGAGCTCATTTAGTCTCGCGCGAATTCGTTCCAGGCCCGTCAGTTTCTCTACCGGTGTCTCAGACTTGGCCTTGGCCAACTCATCATCCGTCGCCGTTCCCACCTCTACCATGGCCGCAGTTCGCAGTTGATTCTCTTTGAGCTTGGTTTCAATGGGCGTGGCCGGCCGTTGGCCGACGAGCACATCTCCAAAGTGGTCAACAGACTGCCGCTTGGTCTGTCGCATCGGTGTTCTCGCTCCTGAGGAAGACGCGACGCCTGGTGGCACCCACCCGGGGGGCCGTGGCTCGGCCCCCACACCACTCCTTCGTCGTACCGACGTCTGGAACCCCATCTCCGACGTCGCCATCGAGGTCGTCCGCTGCGCCGCCTTGCTCGTCGAGCCCACGGAACTTGCATGCGGCGAGACCCGAGATCGACTCGCTGGCGTCAACGCAAGCAACTTGTGGATCTTTTTCTTCCAGTCGTGTTCCGGATCCAGCGACAGCGTGAGCAAGTAGCGGTGGAACACAGCGTCTTCGGGCGGCTGGATGCCATGCTTCGCAAACACGGCGCTGGACGCCTGGATCAGCTCGATCAGCGTGAGCGGCGGCGCGATGTTTCCATCGCGGAGCCGCGTGGCGTGCGCGACAATCTGCGCGAGCACGACGCTCTCGCGCTCGCGTTTGCGCCGCGCGGCGTCCGCAGTGGTGGTCGTGGGGCCCGTCGACCCGCCGACCGACGCGCGCGGCCCACGGAGCGACCCCTGCCGTATTGCGGGCGTCGCGGACCCACGGGTTTCCCTTGGTGTCGCCATTTTGAGTGGAGGGCGGTTTGGTTCAGTGCGGCTTTTCGAAACAAGGAAACTTCAATGTGGAGGTATTTTCAGCGAATCAAAACGACATGAATCTTGGGATTTTCACGAATCACGGGTGAGGAAGGCCGCCCACAGGGACGGCACGATCGTGTGTTTTTCATGCTATCGGCCCGTGCTGTTAGTCTATGTGTGTGTGTGTGTTGTGTCTTTCTGTTGTCCTTCTACGGTACGTGGCGCCTGGTGGGATTCGCCTACGCATCGGCGAATGGCAGCTCCACGTCTCAAGGTACAGACGGAGCGAGGCGCTTCGGTGAATGGACAGACTGTGCAGTGGCGTACGAAGTCGTCTTTGACATGAAGTGAGAACTTGGTGGTGTGCTTGCCTCACCTGGAGCTTTACTGGTTCTCCTCGCAGAAGGTCTTGGCGTTCTGGAAGAGCTTGATCCATGGGCTGGCCGGCAGCTTCGCGAGGTTGGGCGTTAGGTAGGGCCACTGCCACTTGAGGAATACACGCTCCGGGTGCGGCATCATGCACAGGTGACGGCCGTCCTCCGAGACGAGACCAGCAATGCCGCTCGGCGAGCCGTTCGGGTTGAACGGGTACTCCTCCGTGACGTTGTTGTTGTCGTCGACGTAGCGCACCGGTGCGAGATTCTTGTCGAGCACCGTCTGGAGCACCTTGGGGTGCGTAAAGTGAGCACGGCCTTCGCCGTGGGCCACCCAAATACCCATCGAGCTACCTTCCATGCCCTTGAGCATCATCGCGTTCGACTTCTCAACCTTCACTGAGACGAAACGGGACTCGTAGCGGCCCGACGCATTGTGAATGAAGCGAGGCGTCGCCGACGACTTGGTCTCTTCCTCAAGCTCTTTCGCGTTCGAAGGCGTCACCCAACCAAGCAGACTCATCAGCTGACAGCCGTTGCAGAGACCCAAGCTGAACGTGTTGTCGCGCTCACGGAACGAAGAGAACTGCTTGAGCACGTCCGCGTGGAACTTGACGACACCGGCCCAGCCCTTGGCCGAGCCCATGACATCGGCGAACGAGAAGCCACCCACAAACGCAACGCCGCGGAAACGCTCATCAAGCGTGAAGCGCTTCGACACCAGATCCGACATGACGACGTCCCAGACCTCGAAGCCAGCAGCGTGGAACGCACTCAGCATCTCACGCTCACCGTTGCTACCCTCTTCACGGATGACGGCGACACGGTGAAGGTTGCGCGTGCTCAGCTGCCGCTCCGGCGTCGGCTGAGGTTCGTACGTCAAGTTCCATGACGGACCCGTACGCGTCCGTAGGGAGCTCTGCTCCTGGGCGACACACTCCGGGTTGCACTGCTTCTTCTCTAGCTCAAAGCTGGTCGCTTCCCACACATCGCGAAGATCGACAGTCTTGTCAGTGATTACGTTCTGTCCGTTGACAGCAATCTTGATGTCGCCACCCTTTGCGTCCACTTTACCAAGCTTGACGAGAGGCACGTCGTGCTGCTGGAAAATCGCCTCAACTTCAGCCGCGGCGGTGCCAGCAGCAACCTGGAAAACGTAACCGAGTTCCTCACCAAACAGCACGCTGATGACATCCTTCGTCGAAATCTCGCCCGCGGCCGTGAATGGGATATCAACCTCGATACCGCAGTTACCAGCGAAAGCCATTTCCAAAAGCGACACCACGAGACCACCATCGCTGCGGTCATGACCAGCAAGCAAGAGCTCCTTCTTCAGCGCCGCCTGGGTCGCGTTGAAAGCGTTCTTGAACAATGTGGCGTCTTCAACATCAGGCGAGGAGTTGCCGATCTGGTTGTACACTTGAGCAAGCGCGGAGCCGCCAAGACGGTACGCGCCCTTGCCAAGGTCGACGTAGTACAGGAACGAGTCACCGATGTGGGGCTTGAGGTCCGGGGTGACTGTCTTCTCGACATCGTCACATGCAGCGTACATCGTGACAACAAGGGTACCGGGCGCCTTCACATCTTCCTTGTTCACCTTAGCAGCCATCGACAGCGAATCCTTGCCACCATCAACAGCGACCCCGACTTCCTTCATGAACTCCGTCATCGCCGAGCAGCACTCGTACATACGAGCGGCCTCACCGGGCAGCTTGGCAGCCCACATCCAGTTCGCCGAGCACTTCGTGTCCGCAAGGCCGCGGCGCGAGAGCGAGGCCCACACGAGGTTGGTGAGAGATTCACCCACACTGAGACGAGCCATGGCGCCAGCGTTCACGAGACCCTTGATGGGCTGCTCACCGACCGCACTCGCGACACCTGGAACCTTGCCGTTGCTGGCCTCCGATGCAAAGTGGGTCTGGGCAACAACTCCAACGTTCGCGAGTGGGAGCTGAAGTGGACCGACAGTCTGCTGCTGAGCAATGAGACCGCTCACGCTACGGTCGACCTTGTTGGTTAAGAATCGCTTCGAACCCACCGAGACCAATCGCAGCACACGATCAAGCGCGTCGCGCACGGTAATGTCAACTGGCAGCTCCAACTCCTTGAGTACCTCCTGGTCCTTCTTGTCAGCAAATGTCTTCTGAGGCATCTTGCCGAGCACGAGATCAAGTTCCAAGTTGAACGGAGTCGAGTCGTCCTGCTCATCGTGAAGGACAACCTTGCCGTCGCCAGTCACTTGACCAAGCAGCGAGTACGGGCAGTTCTCACGCACACAAATCTGGTGGAAGAGATCCGCATCCTCTGGACGGATGAGAAGCGCGTTGTTTTCCTGGTATTCTGCACCCCAGATTTCAAGAACCGAAAGGGTTTCGTCACCAACGAGAAGCTTGCGCACTTCGTAACGCGCACCACCGCGGTTCTCCGGTGTCTGCTTGTCGTGGGGCACCTCAACGATCTCCTTGAGCACGTTGCCATTGCCGCCAGCACCCTGGTCGTGGATCGACACAATCGGGTTCTTCTCACCAAGCTGAATGCACGTACGAATGACCTTGTTCATCTTGCTCTCCATCTCGGCATCACCACGCTGCACAGCGTTGAAGTCAAGCGCAGCGTCCTTCACATCCTGAATACGGCTCGACGCCGCTCCGCCGCCCATACCGATTCGGTACGCCGGACCGCCCACCTTGACGACCCACATATTGACCTCGGGGTCACCTTTCTCGCAGTGACGGCCATCCAACTGACCAAGACCGGCCGAGAACATGATCGGTTTGATGTATTCGCGGCGCTCGCCGTTGGGCAGCACCATACCGAACGAACGAGCGAACCCGGCGACAACCGGCTCGCCAAACTTGTTGCCGTACTCCGACGCACCGTTCGAGGCCTGCACGAGAATGTCACGCGGCGTGGCCAAGTTGGACGGGTACTGGAGCTTGGCGTCCTCCCACGGGAGGTTGTAGTCCTCGAGCAGCAGGTTGCCAACCGAGTAGGCGCTGATACCGGCATTCACGTGGGCACCACGACCCGTCGCCTGCACGTCACGGATACGACCACCCGTACCAGTCTCGGCACCAGGGAACGGCGCGACGCCCGACGGGAAGTTGTGCGTCTCCGCCGTCAAGAGCACGTGGCTCTCAAGCGCTTGCTCCACGTACGCGGACGGACCTCCAGCCGCCTGCGGCGCGAGGGTGACGATCTCCGAGCCCTGGATGACCGACGAGTTGTCGTGGAACGCAATCACCGAGTTCTTCTTGGCCTCTTCCGTGAGCGTGGACTTGACCATCTGGAACAGCGTCTGCGGCTTCTCCTCGCCGTCCACGACGATCTTTCCGCCAAAGAACCAGTGGCGCGAGTGCTCCGAGTTACTCTGGCCCATGTCAAAGCACTCGACGTCGGTCGGGTCGCGCTGGAGCTTCTCCTTGAAGAGCTTGAGGTAGTACTGGAGGTCCCAGTCGTCAAAGCCCAGCCCGATCTCGTCGTTGATCTCCTTGAGCGCGTCGAGGCCTCGCTCCATGATCGCAATCTTGCGCACGGGCGCGACGCTCTTGCCATGCCAGAAGCTGTCGAGCGGCGACTCGTAGACCTGCTGAGTCATGCGGTCGCACTCGAGGTCAAGCAGCGCCTTCTGCAGCGGCGCGAGCTCGCCCGAGTAGCGCACGAGGTAGCGCGTCGCGCGCTCGATGCGCTTGACGGCCGTGATGCCACACGCCTGGCAGATCGCGACGGCGTTACTGGACCACGCCGTGGAAAAGTTGAGGCGCGGACCGACCTCGACGAGCCACTGCGCGGCGTCGCCCATGTACGCGGCCTTGTTTTCGACGAGGAACGACGCATCTTGGCGGGTCTGCTGCGGCTCGAACGTCTCGCTGAGCAGCCAGTGGAGCGTGTCCTGCTCCTCCTTGGTCAGCGTCTGGTACACGCCGCTGCCCTTGGGCGCCTGCTCGTGGGTCTCGACGTAAAAGCAGTACTCGGTCGCCACTTCGAGCACCGTGCCGCTCTTGGCCAGCGCGCTCGTAAGCGCGTGGGTCGCGTGGGCCGTGAACGCCGGCGTGCGGTAAAAGCGCAGCAGCGGCGCGCCGTGGCTCAGCTTCTGCTTCTTCTCCGCGGCTTCGCTCATGGTGGAGAGAGGAGGAGAGGAGGGGAGGGGAGAGGAGAGAGGGTGGCGGGCGGGGGACACGTTGGAATGTGGCCAACGGAAACCAATGCGGCGGCACCGCACGTGTGGTGCCGATTCAACTTGCGTCCGAAGATCGGTGGTGCCGCACGGTTCACGACAAGAGAGATGGGCGGTTCAGCACCTCGTCAACGAGTCCGTTTCAAACAGTTTGAAACAGCTTGACTACAAT
>JAADVY010000305.1:0-19849 GCA_023336035.1 Pythium plurisporium
CTGTCGATTGCGAGCTTTTTCTCCGGGCCGAAGAAGTCGGTCGCGTTTCTCACGGATGAAAAAGTACCGGGCGCGAATGCGGTTCGGTTCTCAAAGAAACGCAAGCACTACGTGCCGAGATCCAGCCGCATGCAGCGGTACAACGGACCCATGGTCGTGCTGCAGAGCCAGTATACGCGAGGGTACGTCCGATCGGTCGCGTAGGATCTGGTTTTTGTATCTGGTGAACTCATACTTTGGTTCCGTGCTCAGAACGGCCGAGATTCTCTCGCTCTCGCTTATGAACCGACCCAACACGTGCCGTATCGGTGCCCCGTCCGCCGGGTCGCTCACGCAGACCCGCAAACTTCGTCTGCCGAATTGCTGGACGGTGGACATCCCATACCTGCGCTGCTTCAGCAAGGACGGTGAGCTGTTCGAAGGCAAGGGCGTGCCTGTGGACAAGACAGTCGAGAACATGGAGGAGGCGATCTTCCGTGCGCGAGCCCAAACCAACGCCACGACGGCCGCTCTTGGTCAGGACGCCTTTGATCCCTGCATCAAGACGGCCATCGACCACATCATGAAAGTCTAAGGGAGTGCAATGGCCCGCGTGTAGACTCGCTGTGAAGCTGCTTGCTGCGTTCATTTTATTTACCATCCGTTACGGACTGGATAATGCATGTCGTTTCCCCATCTCCGTACGTCGCCTTCCATCAGCTAGTTAATTGCTGCCGGGTGAGTAGAGATAATGGTACATCTGATCGTGGAGCAGGATATGATTCCGCGACGAGATGCTCGTGCCGTCCAGGTACACTGCTCAGCATGCCTTTGTCAGTTCTCGCTCTTGCCCAGTGTACGGATGCAATCGTAAAAACCACTCACCTTCCATGTCAATGTCGTAGCTGAACTTCTTGTTGGCCACAAAGTGGAGGTTGCCCGTGATGCTTTGTGTGGCGTTCACCGCGATCGGCGTCGGCAACAGCAAGCGGCACTGGTACCAGTGCGTGCCCGGCTGGTCGGGCGCCGTGCTCAGCACGACCCGGGACGTCGATCCCAAAAAGTCCACCGTGAACCAACACGCCATCCCGTGTAGAATCGCTATACGCACATGCCACAACACTCAGTTCACAACCCAACGCCATCATCTTCCATGCCTGACATACCAGTCCGCTCAATAACAAACTGGAACGGAATATCAAACGTATGAAGTTCCTGGTTCGTGACATTTGCAAAGTCGATCTCGTGGGTCACGGCCTGCGACGAGAGCAGCAAGTCGGGCGGGAAATAGCCCACCACAGGCTGCGAAAAGTGGTTCGCGATCGCGCGATCCCGCATGGCCGAGAGATCGAGTCCGTAAAAGTTGCGCTGCTGCCAGAACGCGACCTTGCCCATCTGCTCGCGGTAGATATTCTCGTCCGTGAACGGCGCGACAAACATCGTGCCCACCGACGGAAACATCTTGAACGGTGCGTTCGGCCGCCGCCACTTTTTGCCGGCGTTCACGTACGTCTCGAGCATGCGTTCGTGGACCAGGAAAAAGCCCATCGGCTCCGAGACCACAATGTCCACGTGGTCGGGCAGCTCCACGGCCTCCATTTTACCCTTGATCACGGTAATGCGGTCGCTGAGCCCGTTCGCGGCCAGGATCTGGCGCGCGCAATGCGCCATGTCGCTGAGCTCCACCGCGTACACGTGCTTGGCGCCGGCCTTGACCGCAAAGTACGCGAGAATGCCCGAGCCCGTGCCCACGTCGAGCACGATCTTGTCTTTAAAATCGGCGCTGTTCTCCAGCATCGCTCGCTCGTACGTGCTCGTGCGCACGTTGTCCTGCAGCATGTTTTGCTGGTGGAGCAGCATGCCGTAGTACTGCGAGAACGGGTTCTCGTCGTCGTCGGTCTCCTCGGCGGCCGGCTCGGTATTGGTGTGCATGCCACGCGGACTCGTGCTGCTGCTGAGCTGCTCCTGCTTGAGCCCGAACTGCTTCCAGCCGGCGGTCTGCTCGGCGCCGCTCGCGAGCCGCTCGCTGCTGCTCATGATCCCCGCCGTTGGTGACGAGGAAAAATCGAAGGGCGTAATTTTCCCCTTTCTTCTAGAGGATCCAGATCCCAAGCCATCATTTAGCCACCAATCGATTGGTCCAAAAACACACACAGTAGCCCATACAAAACCCCATACAATTGGTAGAAAGTACGACCAATGAGACGTTCTTTATTTACCGTACAAAACAAAGCAAGCGTACTGTTACAAACGTTCACACTTCAACTTCCGCGAGCACTTTCGCGGGTTTTCGCCGCTGCGGTCCAAACGACGCGAGCAATTGCCGGGTCGTCTCGATCTGCAGGCGGATCTCGTCACAAAGTCCCGGCGAAGCGGAGCTCGAGGAGCTGCTCGGCGGCGTCACGATCTTGGGCGGCGCCGAGCGCCCGAGCACGTCGCTGGGATGCTCGTCGTAGTCGGAGGCCGCACTGCCACGACGCGAAATGGTGCGAAGAGAGGAGAGCGAGGCCGAGTCCAAGAGCTCGATGCCGGTGCCACTACTGGAGTGGAAACTCCTACTAGGGTGGATTGATTGTGGGAGTGGCGGGTCCGACGTCCACAGCGCTCCGCTGCCTCGCGTACCGTCGGTCTTGGGGTACCCTTCGTCGTCGTCGTCATCCTCGTCGTTGAGGAACGACTCGCTCAAGGCCGGCTCAGAATACACGCGCCGTATCCGCTTCTGCTTGGAGTGTCGTCGCTTCGAGCGCTTGGGCTTGGCCACCAAAAGCTTCTCGGCCGTCGCCGACGCGTACGCGAGCACCTCCATCGCGCGGGCCGGCAACTGCGTCTTGGGCAGCGGGTCCATCACAAACACCGAGCCGAGCACAAGCTGTGTCTCGGGATCACAGATTGGCGTGGACGCGTAGAAACGGATGTGCGCCGACCCTGTCACCAACGGGTTCCCACAGAACCGCGCGTCTTGGGTTGCGTCCAGCACGACGGTCGGTGTGACCTCGTCCAGCAGCTGCGAACAGAACGCGACCTCGCGCGGTAGCAGCGCCTGTGAGATGCCGATCTTGGACTTGTACCACTGCGCCGTCTCGCCCATGAAGCCAACGGCTGCGACGCCGCAGTGCAGCGCACGACTCACGAGTTCGCAAAGTGCATCAAACTCCCGCTGGCGATCGAGCGCCGCGACATTGTACTGCTTGAGCAGCTCGGCTCGGCGCGTCTCCGGGTCCACCTCGAGATCGCTCAGAGTCAATTTCATGTCGTCCACAAAGTCACCGAGGCTCTCGTCTTCGGGCACAAAGCCCAACGTGTGGTAGCCACTGCTACTGCTCGTGCTGCCGCTGCTGCTGCTCGTGCTGACTGTGCTCGCGCCCAGCGACTTGATGCTGCTCGTGCGCCGTGCGCGTGGGATGTAGTACTCCTCCGTGGTGTCGCCGTCCGAGTCGTAGCTGTAGTTGCTCTCGCGGTCCGTGTCGCACGCGTCGCTGTCGTCTTCGTAATGGGACAGCTCGAGGTTCACAAAGCTGTCGGTATTCGTCGAGAGCTTGGGGTTCGCGACGAGCAAACCGTCCACAACGTTCATGTGCGAACTGCAGGCGCTGATCGTGACGCGTCCGCTGTTTGTGAAGCTTCCCTCGACGCTGTCATCCAGATCCTCCTCCTGCGATGGCGGTGCGATCGCGAGGTCGATGCAGTCGAAGCAGAGCCGTGCCGGGAGCGTCTCCGTGGGCTCCACGCCGATCTGCACGTCCTTTTTGCGGTAGCACGAGCTGCACACGACGCCGCCGCAGCCGCGACAGTACACTTTGCGGCTAAACGTGCGAAACTTGCGGTCGCAGAACGCGCAGTGGGATCGCTCCTCGCGCTTGGCCCACAGTTCACGGGGCACGAGATGGACACGCAGTGGCGTCGTCGTGTCGGCGAGAATCCCGCGCAGCCGCGTCTCCGGATCGACGCTCGACGGCCGCGAGAAGCCGCCCAGGCGTTTGCGCGGGAGGTGGCCGCCCGTGGTCAGTATGGACGCCATCGTGGTTGTTTCGGAATACGCGTCGAGCGAGACCCGAAAACGGCAGAGCCGAACGACTCGACACCCGGCCACCACCACAAAACCGGCCAGGCGTTCAGCAAGCCGCTGGAGGTAGAGAGGAAAGCGTTGTGTGCGTGAGCGGCCAGGTGGCCCCCGCGTTTGGCTGGAGCCATCGGCGCCGCAGCTGTGGCTCGACGAAAAGCGACGGAGGACGAACGGTACTGTAGTGTTGTGGGAGAGAAAGAGAAAGCGAGAGGGAGCGCGAAGGCCTCCAGCTGGAAGGAGCGATGCCAGTTGGCGAGAACATGAGAGAGCGTGGGCGGAATGTGACCAGCCAGCCCACGACGGGCTCTGTTAACTTGCGATGGGTACGGGTCTTTACCACCTGCGTTTTGTATACAAACGGGTTGGACGTCGACCCATACCCGAACCCGAAGCATGAATCGACGTCAAGATCTGATACAAAATGCGATCGTCACATTGAAGAGGCTTTCTCTATGGTTGTGTCATTGTAGAGACGCTGGCTCGTCCGACGTGGCGACGTCTCGAATCGGAGCCACGACTGATGCAGCGTCGTTGCGAGGTCGTTCCGTTGTCTCGGCTGGTGGCGCGGCGTGCGTGGATTGCTTGAGTTGGAGCTGCTTGCTCCAGTCGACACGAAGCCGATCACTTACCAACAGCGACACGAGCCATCGACTCGCCGTCCGCTGGTGCGGAAAGTACTCGGCCACCGGCAGCTCGTCGCGCAGCCTCACGTGCTCGTGGCCGGTTGTCGCACGCTTGGCGACCAGCACTTGGCGCGCGACGTCGACGCCCAGCCGGCGCGCGAGCAACTGTTTCAGCTCCGCGACGGTCGCCTCACGGGGCAATGCGACGACCACAAGCTCAGCTGGTGTGGTCTCATCTCGTCGCCCGTCTCGATTCAACTGCTTCACGTGGACCATCACACTGCCCACCGGTGGGGGATCACTTGACGGGTGAGCGGTGGATCCATGTGACGCGAGCGCAGCCTCACGTTGGGCGTTCTGCTCGGACAGCCGCAGCAGCTGCTGGTCCATCAGCTGCTGCTCGAGCACTTTGATGCGCTGCCGCTGCCGCTCGAGCTCTCGACGCGCGCGGGTGTCTCTCTGGATAGTACGCTGGCTGTCTTCCTGGACGTCTCTCCCGCGTGGACGGTGCTCTGCTTCTGTGGGGGCGTTCGGCTTTGGTTGTCGAGGAGTCGTGGCCGACTGCGGACGCTGCTGGGTCACACGAGGCGCTTGTGCTGGTGCGCTGCGTGGGCGGCTTCTCTGTTGGTCGTGGCCGCCAAGCTGAGGAACGCGCTCGACCGGTGAGGGTGGCCGGAGCTTTTGCTCGTGGGCGACTTGGAGATACTGGAGGATCGAGGCCACGGCGTCGACTGGCTTGCGAACCGACTCGCATCGTGGTTGGGCCGACGTCTTCTTCCCGCGAGTGGTGTGCGCCTCAAGGTCCTCCTCGGTCTCTGTCGCTGGCAATGCGTTGAACAGCCCGACCGCCTCTACTGCGTACAGAAACGACAGTCCGTCAACGCACTTGGTCCCGTCCTCACCACACCGCTCAAAGCGTTCGCTCATTCGCCGCAGTTCCTTCGCCGTGCTTGCTGCCAGCAGCTTCTGCAGCAGCTTCTGGAACTCGGGCACCGCGAGAAGCATGCGGCCGCGGCTTTCGTCGGTCGCCGTCGTAGTCTCGCATCTCGCCTTGAGCTGGGCCTCGATGTGCTGGATGACAAACCTCGCGCGGCCCTTCCACACGCGCCTCCGTCTTGTAGACACATCACGGCTATCGCAGTCGTCGTCGTCACTTTCGTTGTCGTCGTCGTCATGCGTCTCGACGTGAACCGCGCGTGCGAGCCTCTGAACTTGCACGGTCTCCTTTAAGAGATCGATCAGTTTGCGTAAGTACATCTCGCAGATTTGAGTTGCGCTCGACTTGAACGACACTGATCCAGCACCAGATGTCGCGTCCCCTCCACCACCAATTGCGCCGTCCACTAGCGTCTGCAGCACTTTATTCTTGAACGGATTCCGCTGCACGTACAGCGTCTGCAGCACGCGCGGTCTCAGGTACGAACTGTCTTGCGTGTACTTCGCAAACATGTGCCATTCCGTCGGGAGAGTCATGAGCTGATTCTCACGGAGGTTCAAAATTGCTAGCTCCTGGAGGTGTGCGAGGTTTGGAGGCACATACTCCAGCTTGTTCTCGTAGATTTCGAGAATCTGGAGACGCGAGCAGCAAGCGATCGCGTCTGGAAGCCGTCGAATCGCGTTCTGCTGAAGATAGCAAGCACGCAAACGAGGGAACGCCGGGAAGAACGCCTCTGAGATCTCGGTCAGTGCGTTGCCCCGAAGATCCAGCTCCTCACAGGCGTGGAAAGAGAGGTGTTCCAGTGACGGTAGCACTCGGAGACGGTTTTTGAGGAAGCGAATTGCTTGAAGGCAGTCAATTCGGAGTGCCTTGTTCGGTGACAGCATTGGAAACACCTTGAGTTGGTTGTGGTCAAGTGCGAGCTCGCGTAGCTCCGAACAGCGAGCCAATAGCGGTGTCACGTCGCTCAAACCGAGTTGTTTCAGACGATTTCGTGAGAATACAGCCACTTTCAGCCCCTCCAACAGGTTAAACTCCGATGGTACTCGTGTAAGATGGTTATCTTGAGCATATAGCATCTCGAGTGAGCGTTTCCCAGTCGTGAAAATCGCATCCGGAAGTGTAGAAAGTTGATTTTCCCGGACATCCAGCGTCTGAAGCTGAGGGTATCCTTGATTCTGCCATTTCGTGGCCGCACTGGTTGTGAGACCGTTCTCCCGAAGTTTATTCGTCGCAAGATGGAGATGTTGCAGCGCGTTCAGACCCAATACGACGCTTGGGATGCTCGTGAGCTGGTTGCGACTGAGATCCAGATGCGTTAACCCACTCAAGCTGTTCCACACATCCATCACCGGGTCTTCCGACGGCATCGTAAAGCTGTGGTCACTGAGAAAGTTGTCACTGAGCACGAACGTCTTGAGAACTTTCATACCGGCGATCGTGACGAGTGGGAGCGGCTCCTTCAGCTGATTATCCGCGAGATTCAGCTCCTCTAAAAGTGGCAAAAGCACGACGAACAACGGAAACTCTTGAAGATTGATTCCATTCAGTCTCAGTACGCGAACACCGAGCAATGTCGAGCTCGTGAGCTGCGGATGCGAGGCGAGCTGCTGGTATTGGTCTTGATTCTTCACGGTTACCGACTCCAGTTGCCCCACGAGGTGCCGCAGTGTAGCGAGCTTGCCCGGGAAGGCCGCCTTCGCGTGGTCGAGTTTCTTGAGCACTTCTCTTTTGCGAGTTATATTCGCTACCTCGACACATCTCGCTTCGTAGTCCGCCACCACGTCACCGACCCCGAGGTCCTGCGGCATCTCGAACTTCCACACGCGCATCAGAAACGCCACAAACTCGGCGTCCTCACGGACGTACACGTCACTGATGGTCACGTGGTAGCTCAGAAATGCGGCGCGGCTCACGGTACCGGCATCACCAAAGTCTCCGGCCTCGAGCCATGCGAGAATGCGATCCCGTTCCTCTTGCGAGCAGAGCACGTCCGCATGGCTTTGCTTGGCCAGCGCCGCGAGCTTGTGCGGTCGAATGCCCTCGGGAGGAGGAGCGAGCCCAGAGCCTCGACGCACGTCACCAATTTGCTCAAAGCACAGCGCCACCAGCCGTTCTCTCGCCGGTGGAAGTCGCTCAAGCAGTTGTAGTAGCTCCTTGACAGCCACCAAACTCTCGCCTTCAAGTGTCGAGCGAGGCGGCGAGCAGTGCTGCATGAGCACGGGGAAGTGGGAGACCAAGAGAGGCGTGTCCGTCGCTATCCGCAACGCTGAAAGCGAGGCGTTCGCGATCTCGAGCCATTCGTGGTGACTGACCACGTCACGAAGGCGGTGCGCACCAATGCATCGGATTTGCACCTGCTCCTGAAACTGCTTGAGCGTGGTCCCGTATAGTGAACTGCGTTGCCGCAATGCCGCCAGCTCCTGAAAGAGGTCCCGGGAGTAGCTTGTGAATGCCTCTTGTCCCAACACTTCACTCAGCACGAGCAGCTTCGCATCGAGATTGTCGAATCCCTCCGCTGGTAGCTGAACGCTCGAGATCGTGCGGGCCTCGGCGGCGTGGATCTCGCGTTGCAACGCCCCAGCATCCGTGTCAATCGCCTGCGCGACCGTCTCAAGTACAAGCCATTGCTCGAACACGTCGCGGTTGCGAGTCGGGGAGGCCGCGGTCTGTTGAAGTGCCCGCACAGTATCGAGGACGCGCCCGCGGCTACGCGGTGGACGCTCGATTGGCTTCGCGGGTGAAGACGCACGTGACGACGACAGTTCGTTGGGCTTGAGGGATTTGATAGTCTCACCTCCAGCTCGGACCCCCGTGAGTGCCAGCGCATCGTACGTCTCTCGAAGATGCCGCAACGCCGAGACCTCGGCGCGTGATTTCCCCGTCGTCACGAACGCGGTCTCACGCGAGCTGGACTGGCTGTGGCGTGCCATGGCGTCCAGTATCAGTTATCAGCATCTGGTCGAGCCAAAAGATCTTGAGAGGTCGCGGCCGTTCGAGTCCGGCGTACCATTCACTGGAGTCTATCTGTCGTGAGCGGCCATGGGTGCCGAGCACTCGCGCGTGCAGTCGACGCATGCCACTTCCAACCAGCATGGCGTGGGCCCGTCGCCCGTCTCGTGGAAACACCTCGCGTTCGGATTCCAGTACTCGGCCACGGACGTGGCCGTGTGGCCGCAGTGCGTGCCGCTCGTGCTGTGGTTCACGGAGCAGGACGCTCTGGTGCTGCATCAGCGGCTGCTGCGCCGACCTCGCACGCGATTCCTCACTCTCCACGAGTTTCGCACGTGGCTCTCAAACGATGTCGCTGGCCAGGCGAGCGTACTCCACCCGGCCAGCCTGCCGGTCGTGCCCGACGACATTATGACCCCGCCGAGTCTGCTTCTCACCCACTCGGGAAATCCGAAACCTCAGACGTCGGCATTGCTCGTGCTCGACTTGTACGTGGAGCACGTATTCACGACGTTCGCGCGAGGGTCCGGGAAGCTCTACGCGATGGAGTTCCTCGCCGCGATGGTCGTGGGCTCGCGAGCGATCTGGAGCATCGACCACAAGTGCCGCGTGCTGCTTACGCTGTTCCAGGATCCCGCCAACAATCGCACGGCCCAGCTAGCACGACCGAAAGAGCCCATTTTCAAAGAGGCCGACCTCGCGCAGCTCTTCTTGTGCGTGATGTCGGGAGCGAGCAAGCTCACGGTCGGCGTCCACGCGCTGTGGCAACGCCATGGGCTCAACGTGTCCAGACTCGCGCGCCAGTTTGCAGCCGACGGGATCCAGTTCGGGCTCTCGCAACGTACGGACACCAACGAGCCTGCTCGCTCCACCAAGATCGCTGTGGCCGCGAGCCAAGTACGGTCGTACATCGCGTCGACACCGGCCTTCCATCGGTTTCTGGCGCTGTTCAGCGGCGAGGAGATGCGCAATCCGTTCACGTTCGGCGTGACGCGGTCCCCCAGCGACGGTCTGTTCCTGCCACCCAACTACCGCCCGGGGATCGACACGCAGCGAGCCCAGTACGAGACACTGCTGAAGCAGTACGTGAGCTTTGAAGGTCGTGGGACTCGCCGTCGTGAGAGCGCCGCGATGCTGATCCAGTCGACATGGCGACGGCGCTGCTCGCGTGGGCTGCTGGAGCGTAAGCGCGTCGTGCACCAGCGGCAGCGGCATGCCTCGGCCGCGTTGCTGCAGCACTTTCTGCGGCAGTGCCAGTTCGCCAAGGTTCTCGAACAGCACGCCGAGGCCGAGGCCCACGCGTTGAATGGAGGCGTTTTCCTCGCTGGCATGGGGCCGTGTGTGCCCCACGCCGAGGGCCACGGGACGCCGTCGCCGCTCAAGCTGGTCGATGCGTTCAAGCTGCTCAACGTCAAGATCACCGACGTCGCGATGGCTCGCACGTGCGCACTGGCCGTGCAGAGCGATCGCCAGACGCTGTTCGTGTGGGGGCGATGCCTTCCGCGTGTGTACCTGGATGCGCTCGGTGCGCAGGCGTCGCTGATTGACGATACCGAAGCGCTCCACGCAGCTGTCAAGCTCACGCAGTCGACTCCCGGACGACTAGCGTTCCGGTTCCCGGCGCCGACTCGGGTAGCGAGCATCGCCTGTGGACTCAGCCACGCGGTGGTGGCCACGGACGATGGGAACGTCCACTCGTGGGGGTTTAACGACCATGGGCAGCTCGGCCACGGCTCGGCAGCGACACTGCAGGCCCGCACGAATGGCCGCGTGCAGTACTCGCGCTACTACGACGAACGTGACGGGCGCGAATACGAGTTTGTACCTCAACCCACCAAGCTCGTGTACTTTCAGGGCGCACCGCAGCAGCAAGCCGATCCGATTCCGATCGACACGGTCGTGTGTGGCGACTACTACAGCATGGCGCTGAGTCGCGACGGCGACGTGTTCACGTGGGGGGAGGCCTCCGAGGGGCAGTTAGGCCATGGCGATGCACACTCTAGTTTCCAGGTCGCGTTTGTCGATCGCCACATGCTCAACTCGGCGTACACGTACCTCCCCGAGCCCGAGCCCGTACTCGCACTCAGCGATCAGCGTGTGGTGCAAATCGCCTGCAAGAAGAACCATTCGGTCGCGCTCACGGCCGAGGGCCGTGTGTTTGAGTGGGGGAACTGGGGGAAGCGACTGGGCCACGATCGCGAACATGCATTCTCGCCGGTGGAAATGAACGCCCGCATGGTCACACCGTTGCGGCTGAGGCAGCTCAGTGTCGGAGACCACCACACTGTCGCCGAGGGTAGTAGCGTGTGGCTCACAATCCCAGGACGAGTGGACGGTCTCAGCTCCGAGACGCGTGTGTACCTCGCGTGCTCGCCGGTTTGGTCATGCAATCAGGACGTCATCGACAACGAGTACGCGGACACGAAATGGGACTGTGTGGTGCTGGATTGCGACGTCGACGACATTGAGATCGACGTCGATTCAGGCCAAGACGAGGCCCAGACAGCGACCGACTCGACTCGAGAAGAGCACATCTCACTCGAGCCGAGTGGGGACCGTCCCACGCTGTGGGCCAAACGCGTCGAGCCATTCCGTCTCCGCGAGCCCCTCCAGGTCGCGACGTACGATGCCAAGTTTGCCCACGTGTTCCACTGCTTCCGAAGCCTCACGCGCAAGTTCACGCTCGAGAAGCTGCTCATGCTGTGGTTCCACGGCCACGTGCAGAACAAGCTCGTGGCCATGCCACGCGGCAAGCCATCGGGCGTGTACCTGCAGATCCTATTGCCACGTGATGAAACCGAGACCTTGCGTGTACGGCAGCAAGAGGCCGAGCTGGAGGCACCGCACGCGGCGAGCTTACCGCCGATGGTCGAGTTCCCCGTGGTCGGCGCCGGCAACGTCAGTTTGACCACGTTGACCAAGACGGGCTTTGCGACCCATTTCTTCCACTCGTTCATGCGTGAGCGGCTCGCCGCACTGCCTCGCCGCGTGCGGAAGGTCATGCCCATGGAGTTCATGGAGCCCAGCAGCATTTACATTCTCACTATCAACGAAAGCAGCTTCGAGTCGAGCGATTCGCTGGGTGCGGACGACTGGGACGATGGCGAGGACCCGATGGCGCGGTTCTTCACGCGGTCGATGACGCCCGACGGTAAGCAGCAGTTTGAATGGAGTGATCTGGTCGTCGAGACCATCACACGGCGCGTGCTCGCGGCTCAAGAGACCGGTGCACTAGCCGTGTTGGTCGTGCTGGACTTGCTGGACGCGGATCCATTCGAGCTACGACTCGCCGCGGACTCGGGTGTCTACGTGCCCGTGCTCATGGCCAAGCGAGCGACGGCCGCGACCCGCACACCCGACCAACTACCTGTGACGACGACGCTGGGCGACGTCCTGGAGCAGTTCATCACGTCTCAGGCGTTCGACGAGAACGATGATGTGGATCAGCCTCCGGCCATGCCACCGGCCTGGATGGTCCGTTGCTTCGAGCGCGTGGACACGACACCCGCTCGGATTCGGACGGCGCTTGCGAACGGTGCGGCCGGGGTCGTGCTTTTTCAGGACGCCCAGTCGATCGAGGTCGATGGCGAGACCTTTGGTGCACCCGTGTTCTTAGACTCGGTATCCAGTACGACTTCCACCACCAAGTTGGTCGCGATGGTCTCACATAGCGACGGTCTCGCGCTTCGAGCAGCGAGTCGACTGGCCCCAGCAAACCGTGCGATGCCATTCGTCATGAGCGAGTCGCCATGCGAGCTGCTCGTGGAGAAGCTCAGCATCGAGATCCGCCCCGGCGGCACGATCTATGCGTGGGGCAACGCCCAAAACGGCCGACTCGGATTGGGGAATCCCACCAACCAGGACGGCCCGTTCCGAGATGGCTACGAGGCATTGACCGACTCGGCGTATCGGTACGTGGATCGACCGACGCCTGTCGTGGCGCTCGCGGGCCACGAGATGACGCAGCTCGTGTGTGGCGCTGCTCACAACGTCGCCATCACGACCGACGGTCGGGTCTTCACGTGGGGAAAAGGAACTCGTGGGGAGCTCGCAAATGCCCGGACAAAAGACCAGGCCGTGCGACGTGCGCGGGACCAGTGGGTCCCCCGCTTGCTCCAGCACTTGCGGTACGACCGGATCGTCGCCGCGGCGGCGAATGACTCGGCGACGGCACTGCTCAGTGAGCTCGTGGATCCGGAAGTGTACATGGAGCGACGCCGCGAAGTCGCACAGCTTCGCAATACCGCTCGCAAGAGCCTCGTGTAGCAAACGCGTATCGTTTTTGTCCATCGTATTGTTAACCTGCTGGGTTGTGGATGAGCTGACGCAGTTGATGGACCCGCGAGAGAATCTGAGAGGCGTTCTCACGCACATCGCGGGCGTCGACGACGAGCATCGAAGTACGCGACAGCCGCCGCATGAGCTGGTGCATCGACGGCGTGGGAGGAGACTCGGTCGTGACGCTTAGCGCCGACCGGGGATTCGGCGCGAGTTCTGCGTTGGTGACGTCCGTGGCACGGCTCTCGTACAGCATGAGCTGGTGGAGATCCCACGTTTCAAACCGCGGTGATGGCTGAAACAGATAGAACTGGAGCGCCTCGAGCTGTGAGACGTCTGGTTTCACATCGAGCTACCAGCGAACCAGGCGTTCTCACGTAAGTCTCCGCGCGTGGTGACCCGACCTCGCGACGCCCAAACGTACAGTACCTGGTCGAAATGGATGAGATGCCAGTGCTGTGCGTCGTCCTCACAGTGTACGTGCTTCATAAGCGGGTACTCGGCCAGCAGCACGCGGGTCGAGCCGTCGGCATTGAGCTGCACGAGCCGCAGTGACGCGGCGTAGAAATTGCGGAACACCAGGCTCGCGAGCGCATTCGGCCGTGTGGGGAACGACACGAGGAGGCAGCGGCCTCGTGCGCGTGCGTACAACGCCAGCGACTCATGATCCGTCGTCGGTCGCTGCCAGTGCTCGCTGAGCGGAACGCTCGCGCTCACGCGGAGCGGGACTTGCATGGGAATCGCGAGGTGGTCGAGGTCGCGTGGGGAGTCATTCACGCGAGGGGGCACTAGATTGTGACCTTTCGTGAGAAAAGATCCATCACAACACCGAAAAATATCTGACGGTGGGTACAGTACAAAGGGGTACGGTTACGACGTCGATTTGAGTCAAATGATTTGACAGGCAATCCTCCAGAAGCGTAATCGGTTATGATTGCACTGTAACCGGTCGCTGTAACTCGCCACCCGAAGGTTTGTGTGTCGTCGCGACCACTAAAATACATGACAGCTTCTTGAGGAAACCGTAACCTCGTAGTTCCTCTTTTCTTCGTCTCTAGTGGATGCACGCGTTGCGTTCTCATGCCTACAGATCCACGCACCATCCATCACAGGAGCAGGGAGAGTGGAGCGGTGCAGTGGAGAGCAGCTGCGGCAACAAAAAACGAGTTCTTTGTTCTCCACGTACTTTATCGTGATATCTTGCGCTCCACCAATCGCGGCATCCCACAGTGGGAACTTTCCCCCCCCAGACCGCCAAACGTCGCGTTCTTTCGCTCTCTACACAATCGTCGCACGCCACCAACTTGAGAGTGCTGCACTTGCCGAGCGTCAAGGTGAGTCACTCGAACTCGCTTCTCTGGGCGACGATACGAGCGAGCGTCGCAGCCGCAAAAAGACCCCGAGGAGTTCCACAAAGATTCCCGAGCTTTCAAGGATCCTTTTTCTTTCGTATTGGAACATACAGTAAACTGCAAGATCCTCTTGCAAGTTGCAAGAGCCAACATCTCTGGATGGCTTCCGGGCAGCTTGAATCGGAACAGGACACCACCAAATACTTCAGGGTCACGCAAAACGGAAACATATAAATAAAGAGAGGCGCACCGTAAATTACGGCCTCCAGTGCTTCAACAAATGCCTGCTCGCAACTTCCATAGAAATTTGTCGCAATCGCGTGCGACGCTCGCTGCGCTTGCTGTTGGTAAACAACTCCTTGTCATGCTGCATGTTACTTGTGAACAATCCTACAGTATCTCCATTCTCGGAGGGTGCTGACAGATCGAGCAGCACTTGGAAGCGCAAACGTAAACTTGTCGATATACTATAGGAAGATTGAAGCCTGGGTCGTGAGCGGTGCGTAGATCGCGACGCACGACGACCACATCAGTAGTTTCAACTGGGGCGGCCGTTGTGTGCAACGAATGTATCCGAGGCGTTGACTCGGCGGCCGGTGTATCCCATGTGCGTGGCTCCATAATCTCATGAGTTTTGCACTGCCTTCGAAACTTGATAATTTCCACCTGGCCTGTAAACTACACCTCCTATGTGTGAAACCAAACCCCGCAATTGTTCTCGTTTCGGGAGGAGCAGCAAAGACAGACCGACCCGGGCGGAGAGGAGGGGAGCGGACGAGACCCGAGCCCAGCGTTGGTGCCGTCATTACCGTTGCTGCTGAGCAGAGTCGGCCCACGAAACCACGGGCCCTGCCAGCATTTCCTGCGAGAGCGATCACTTTGCCATTACCGTCTCGCACCCAGCTTCAAGTCTGCCCGGCGCATCCGGTAAGCGCTCTCCTCTCCTCTTGTTCTGCGCCGTCCAAATGTCGGTTCTGCCACTCTTGCTCCGGGAGAACTGATCTTCGTTTGGCCTCCCCCAGTGGATCAATCCATCCTCCTTCACACACACGTGTGGAATTGTTCTCGTATATTGGTCCTCCCACTCTCCTCTGTTCTTCGCTAAATTGGATTCTCCCCTCCCCTCTCGCCAACCGCTCGGTCTCCTCCACACACAGACCGGGATTATGAACAATGACCCCCACGACTACTCGCTCGAAGACGACGGCGTGGATGAGGACATGATGTTCGAGTTCGAGGAAGAGCTCACGGCGCGGCTCTCACTGCGCGAAGGTGTCGCCTCCTCCTCTTCCTCCTCCTCCTTCGTGGGGGACTCCCGCACCCGCTCGCCGTTCCAGACATTCACGGACCAGCACGCGGCGCTGTCTCCTCCACGACCACAAAACCCCGTGGCCGTTGTGCTCGACAGCGCCAACGACGCCGACGACGCGGCGTTCGCGTCGCTCTCCGCGTCGCCCTTTGCCTTTGGCTCGTCCACCTCCTCGGCCATGCGTATGGGCTCCGCTGGTCTAACCTCCAGCCAGGACAAGCCCCCCAGCTTTGACTTTAACGGACGTCGCAAACGCAAGTACTTTGACGACTCGTGCTGCGTGACCCCCCGTGTGCGTCCGCTCGCCAAGCGCGCCAAGTCGTTTTCCTGCGTCGGCGACGTACTGCTACCCGACTGCGGCTTTAAGAGCATCAGCTCGACGAGCTTTGTGCCTTGCGTGGTCGAGCCCAAGCCCACGACGACGACCACAACGACGACCACGACACTGGCGGCTGCCAAGACGAGTCTGCAGCAGCCAGTGTTCTCGTCGACGCGCAGCAAGTCGATCCAGATCCCGCACCGCGTGGGCGCCTCGCACGCTCACCAGCGCTCGTCGTCGGGCCCCGCGAGAGCCACGTCCGTGCATGGAGCCAAGACCGTTGAGGCTCCGGCCGCGTCCTCGGATCCGCTGACCCATCGAGCCTCGTCCTCGTGGAACGCCAGTGTCGAGTACTTTTGCCGTCGCAGCCTCGACATCTCGTCGCCGCTTCGCACGCGCTTCCGGGATCTCGTCGTGGGCTCGGTCGGACGGGCCGGCGGTCTCAAGTCCCCGTGAGCAAGTAAACGATGAAAAAAGAGCCACTGCCTCAGGTGGACATGTTGTAGATGTGGGGCATTCATTGCTCATGCCCCTCCCTTTGTTGACGAAGAGCCCGCGTCAACCAAGCGAAGAAGAAGAAAAAAAAAACGACCCACGAAAGCGAACGGCCTCGTGGGGTTCACGTGTACGTTTGTACTACAGCCAGCAGGGACGCAAACTGCTGCGGAGAAAAGCACATAAATTATTTAAGCGCAGGCTCATCGAGCCAGGCGACCGCCAAAAAAAATGAGAGATCTTATGTATGAGTCCCCCATGTATTGCGTGCTGATAACTACTGTATACGCCTCTACACCAACGCAACACACTGCTGCAGCTCCGTCAGGCAAGCCGAGGCACCAGTCATGGATTGGATTTGTTGCGACTTGGAGGCCGAGAAGACGTTCACGAGTGCTGCAAACGTGTTCTTCACGTCCTGGCTGCCAGTGAATGCCTATGAAGACACAAAAGCAGTTAGCTCGTCTGCGTCTCGTCAAGTTTTATGGTGTGTCTTGTTGTGACGTACAAGCGTGCCAACGGCAGCGAGAGATCGTAGCACAACGTCCTCACCCACTTCATCAAGAGAGGTCGCACTGACGACGATATCCATTGCAGCAGATCCGATCGTCACAACCTCCTCCACTGAGAAAGTACGAGGCTCTTCAATGTGCAGGCGTGTGAGGCTGAATCAAAACAGGATCACACAATACGTCAGCCGTGCACCAGTTGTCTGAACACTGTCGAATCTTACTTGAGTAGGAGAGTTGAGAGGCTGAGTGCGATCGTCTTTTGGCGGTAGATCACGAACCCCGACAAGGATTCCAGAATCTTCAAGTGGAGAGAACACGTTAGAGACACAGACGTCCCACTCGTACTACCACTTACGGCTTGCGTACCTGAGACTTCTTCGACACAACGGCATCTCGTCCACTTTTGTTCACGAGCATATTCGCAAGAACTCGGAGGGCAAGCATGCGTGTAGCATTCGGCACATCTGCCGACGGGTGACCAGCCAGCTGTAGCGATCTATCGATCACGCTCTCGAGAGCTGCCTGGCCAAACGCAGATGGACCCTTGGGGTGCACGATCACGAGTCGAAGCAGATCCAACAGAGGGAACACATGCTCAGTGGGCCATCTTCCAACGGCTGCCTTCAGTGCACCAATTTCTGCTGTCGAAAAAGAACTGGAGTGATAAAAGTGCGTCTCTTGGACCGTCTTGGACGTCTGCTCCAGCCAGTTCAGCTCCGTATCACTCAGCTTTAGTGACTCCGGGATCTTTTCGTTGAATTGCCGGACGGTAGACATCAGCTTGGCGATCTTGGTCGTCTCGAAACTCTCGTACGCCTTTACTGGGAAGTACCTGTATAGAGATTCAGTACTGGGAGCCGAAGTTGGAGCCGTTGACGTCTGCACATCGTCGGTCCCAAGTACAGGTGGGCGATAATCTCCAGAGCGCTGAGTAATGTAATCAGCGATCTCGCGTAGATACGACTGGTCCAGCATGTGCTTGTTGATGAACTCTTGCGCAACCATGAACGGGTTGTCGCCTTGGTTGTAGCCAATCTCAAGGTTGCGGACTCCACCAGGCTGTTCGATCTCAACAGGAATCACCATGTCGTACGCCTTACCATCAACAACGCCTCCACTTCCTGTGCCGGTAACTTCACCAATCTGTGGAGTAGAACAGATTAAGTTAGGACAGCCCGCTTTCCAGCGCACAGTAACCAGTACTCACGTCAATCCATGTGCTCGACGGTCCACTCCACTGGCACGCCCAAGCCTTCGAACCCTTCCGGAACATTTGAATCTGACCGTCCGATTTGCCGAAAATGGTGGCACGCTGTTCGTAGTCAGGCAGTTTTGCAATCTCGACCCCACTTGGTCCACGCTCACGAACCAAACGAGCCTCGGCGACGGCCGCCTCAAAGTTCGCGACAGCAGTCGGCGACACACGCGTGGCATCACTTGTAAAGACGCGCGCGGTCTTGTCATCGCAGCCCGTCACAAAGTCTCCGTTCGGCAGTGCCGTGACACACCAGAGCCCACCCGGATGCTCGATGGTTTGCACCAAGACCCCGTCAGCAGTCCACACACGAGCCGTACAGTCCTCACTAGCCGAGACAATGCGGTTATCAGGCAACACTGCCACACCCAGCACGAATCCAGGCTTGCCCTCCGCATTTACAGGGTGCTGCATCTGCGCAACAACATCTCCATCCAACGTGCGAACTTTGATCGACCTGGAAAAAATCAATGAATGAGATGCTCCACCATCTATACTAAGATCAGCACCAAATGCGTACCCATCGTTGGAGCACGACACGAATCCGATGTTCGGCACGAGAGCAAGTTGACGGATCGGTCCGGCATGGTCTTGCACGGTCTTGCTCAGTGTAAAGTCCTTCCAGAACCGAAGCTGAAAGTCCACGACGCTGTTGCCCTCCTGACGGCCCGTGGAGCCCGTGACGACAACACCGTCGGGCAGACCCAGCACACACACGCCGTTCTCATGGCCGCTGAGCGTGTGCACACACGTCGCCGTGGCCAGATCCCACACTCGAGCTGTACCGTCCCAGCTGCCCGAGAGCAAGTGCTTGCCGTCGCCTGTGAACGCCAGCGAGATCACGCCCCTTTCATGACCCCGCAATATCGTGATGAGCGTGCCTTCTTGCGAGAACACGCGCACGGCCTTGTCCATGGAGCCCGTGATAAAGCCACCGGCCGGCGCGGCTTCGAGAACATTCGGGGGAAGCTTCAGCAATGCCGTGACCCAGTGCTCGTGGCCGTAGAGCCGCGCGCTGAGCAGCTCCACGTACGCGCCCGGCTCCGACGCATGCGGGTCGCGGATCCAACTCAACACGCTCGTGTCCATCGCGCCTGTGACGAGCACGTCGTTGTCAAGTGCACAGATCGATCGCACCTAGAGACACCACAAAATGAGCCATTGCGAGGGCTATGGTTAGACTCTGATCCCCACAAGCACACCAATCGAGCGAGCAGATCTGTGCGGAGACGAACGTACCGCGCCATCGTGGCCCACGAGCTCCGAGGCGACGCGGAACGCGCCGGAAGTCGCGTCCGACGTGGCCATCTTCTTGTGTCCCCCACCTCTGGTTCTGTGAAGAGGAATCGAATCCCAACTTCACCTCATCAAAGATCCTAAGTTCGATTGCCTTACAGATCGAACTTAGCTAATTTGGTTGGGTTACTTTTATGTGGCACACAGAAGAATGGTGTGGATCACACTGGAGAGCTCAACACGTCAGGCTCACTTGAAGCATTGGATCTCTTCACGCCAGACTCAGTCGTATGACGGGAGGCAGTGTGACGTGTATTTCCTACCCATTGTGGTCGCTTACGCGACGAGCTCGCAGAACGGCTCAAACTCCTCGGTGAACTGCTTGACGTTGAGGCCGACGCTGTTCATGGGCACGGCCGGGGAGAGGAAGCAGTCCGCCGGCTGGAGCTTGAGCAGCCCCGCAGCGAGGCGGTGGCACGCCGGGTTCTTGCACATCTCGGTCTGCTGCTCCGTCGTGGGCGTGCCCGTGGGCGGGATGA